>APFE030383935.1:0-11613 GCA_000404065.3 Pinus taeda
GTTCTCCTAATTTTATGTAAGATATTGTAATTTAAAACTAGTCCTTTTACCATGGTCAGGATTCATGCATGTTATTTACTCACTTAGTTTTATATCTTGAATATAAGTCATAGTATAGTAAGGTTTTGGCCTAGAATCGATACTTGAGGTTTACTATAATTTTGTCCTCGTATATGCTTTACCAATGTTAAACTCCAGTATTGTATTTGTCTCCACATGCGTGGTGCACGCAAATGTATTTAATTTTTTTCTGTATACAATCATTACATGCAAGTACATGTATATTTTTTTTTCATATATATTTAATCATTACTAGGTCTAGAGCTCTATTTGGCCCCCTGTATCCATGCTAGTGAAGATGGCATGGTGCTTTTAATTACTACATGCTTTTTTTTACTTTTCCCTTTCCTTGGTGGCTAAAATTTATTGATGCTCGACTGAGAAAACGTCCTGGGTATTTCGAGACTAGTCTCTCGACCCTTAAGGTATTTAGTTAGGTTACTTAGAATCTAGGGAGCCTAGGTGGAGCTCTGGATCGTCACCTCCTGCTAAATGGGTTCCCCTTCAATATTTGTTATGAATCTTATGTGAAGTTTAAGAAGATTAGTGTTAGACTTGAGGTACCTGTGCACATGAAGGAAGTCCACAATCAAGTGGAGGAAATCCCCAATCGAATATGCCTAAAGGTTAATATTAGCTTGGGATATTGAGGTGTAGAGCATGTTATTAAGTGTTGAATCAAGTTCTTTCAATCACCAATGAATCGTAAAATGTCATGTTTTATGCTGGTTTCTAGGTTCAATCCTTGAAGTAGTGAATACGATTTCACTTGGTTTCTAGTGACTAGACCTAAACTCCAAGAAAAATAAAGTATGCATTTTCCTTTAAGGCATAAAACTACCCACACACCACCCCCCATCCCTGAAATTACCACATGGTTCAACTTAGCAGCTCCATTGTAATGGAGGACATAAGCTTCTTGCTTCTTTAACCATATTTGAGAGTATTTATCAAAAAGTGAAAACTCCAAGGAGGATTATGAGCAGAGCAAAAGGGTTAATAAATCATGAAATCAAGCATTTTTTGCAAGATCTAACAATTTCTTGTTAGAAAGAAAAAGTTGTGATGTTGTGAGATGCTTTTTTAATAATGACGTTGCTCTCAATGCTACTTTTATTAAATGACTTCGAAGATCCTAAAAATCATCTATTTCATTCCAACTAGACTTTCCAATGAACATATTTTTGAAGGGTAACCCATACACACCTGAAAATTGACTTTTAAAAGAAAGAACTCAAGTAGAGCTTTAGCCAAGAATCAAATAATTGGTTCACAAAGTTAGGCCATTGAACTCGATAAGAAAGACCATGGACATAATTTTTCCATACTAGTTTTGAAAAATCACATTTCAAAAAAGGTATGTTGATGTTTCAGAGTAGAGGTGACACAATGCACAAATGAAGGCCCTTGGATACTCCTTTTGCTCATATTTTCTATGGTAAGAGTCATTTTTTGGGTTAAGGTCCAGTAAAAAAAGTTGACCTTTATAAAACCAACCAAGTTTCATATCTTTGAAAATATGATTAATTATGGAGAGATTCCATTGGGATAGCATTCGAATTTGTATTCTTAGTTAACCCAATGATCCAGGTGGATATTGGTGGCCACCCTCCTATTCCACTTGGAACCCCAAAACTGTCCCTTTCAGTTTTTTAGTTACCTTATTTGTAGCAAAATTTACTATTTTTGGCAGTTTTCGAGGTCGTGAATTTCCGGAGCCATTTTGAGGCCCTAAATGACGTTTTTAGGGAAAAAAGAAAGACTTCAAAAGTCCATTTAGGCCTACTCTTCGAGATTTTCAAAACAAGGTATTATGATAGCCAAATAGAGATCGTACACCAAAGTTATGACCCCCAGAAATTGATGTACCAATTTAGCCAAATAGGGCCCACAATTTTGGCGCTTCATCTCTTAGGGTTAGGTTTTTTATGTTTAGGTTTTTCCATTGTTTATCAATAATAAATAGGCCCTGGAGCCTCATTGTAATGCAGTTCATAGGCATGTAGCTGCCACATCTCTTCTGAGAGATAAGCTACCATCGCCCAAGCTAGTTTATTTCCATTTTGTTTGTAAGCATATTTCAGTATTTTGGTATTAATGAAATGAAGTGTTATATCTGTTGCATTTCTATATTTATGGTTATATCTGTAATTTGGTGTGTTACTATTTAAGTTCTGATTAGTGGTATCAAATGGGTCTGCTCTTTCTCTATTTTTCATTGCATGTCTCCAATGAGGTCAGGTTGTAAGGAGTTAGGGCTCGATCTGGTTGAACCTTTGCAAGACCAACCTTGCAAACCCTAATGGCCTCCCACGGTAGAAGAAAAGAAAGATGAGGGGGCAAGAGATCATTTCAAAATATTTCTCGAGGAAGCCCTCGAGCGACAGAGGAACTCTATTAAGGATAACTTTTCTGAGGTCCTTCGACAACTACCCACACGTGACACATCTTCATCCAGCAACCATTTTGGAGGCACCACTCCTTTCAAGGTACAAGTTAACTTTGATATTCCCATATTTGAAGAACAAATTGATGAAGACGTCATAGATAAATTATTGAATATGTTGGAAGGATATTTTTATGTTCATGACTTTTCCAATTGGGAAAATATTACTTTTGAACTTCTCAAAGCCGCCCCACACGTCAAGGACTGGTACGAAACCTAATTTGAACAAAAGTACGAGAGAGAATCCTCACCTTTTTCAGCCACACCCACTTGGGATTCTTTCTGAGATGTCATCAAGGAATAATATTACCCTATAAGGAGCGATGAAGATAAATACATAAAATGGACCATGCTACGATAAGGAAGGGACCAAGATGTGTCAAACTTCACAAATATTTTCCATTCTCCGCACTAAGTTGGGCATCAAGGATTCTTAGCGAAGTTTGGTACTCAAGTACCACAACTATCTATACAAGTATATCCATGATGAGATGGAGTTCTTGGACATCTCCTCACTCAGCACGACATACTGATACATTGTCAAGATTAAGCAGAAGTTTCAACAAAAGAAGCGAGAATTTGGATCTGTGAATTCGAAGTAAGGAAAAGATGCCCCCAAACCACAGAGAGAAGGCCAAATCCAAAGCGGGGCAGCCCAGGACAACCCACTGAAGCTGCAAGAAAAGAACAACACTACGAAGACAAAGAAGGACACAGGAAAATGGTGTGAGTTCCATAAGAGCTACACTCACAACACTAGTGAGTGTTAAGCAAAGGAGTCACTAGTGGTCGAGCTGAAGGCTTCTAAATCAAACACATGTTTCGACTCTGAGTCAGAACTCAACAATGGGGAATGAATAAGGGAAGTAGATCATTGACACGGAGTCCAATGCCACTCTGGCCACCACCAAAATCCAAAAGAATGAGCCTGTAGATCTAGAGGAGGGGAAACACGTCTTCCACTCATAGATGTAGGTGAAAGGTTCTCTGTTGCAGTTCATCGATAGCGGGAGCGAAAAGAACCTCATTTTAGCAAAGGTCATGAAGCTTTTGGACCTATCGATGATAACAAATCCACGAATATATGCAATCGGGTGGCTTCGCCAAGGACGAGATCTCTACGTCAACTAGCAGTGTCACCTTCCCTATAACACCAAGCCCTTCACGGATGACATATTGTGTGATGTTTCTCCTCTTGAAGTTTGTGATGTATTATTAGGACAACCATACTTGTGGAAGTGGCATGCTATATATGAGTCTAGACCTCGCTCTGCAATTATTACTTTGGGAAATAAGTTGTACAGGATATTGGAGGTAGCGCCGCTTACCACCATCTCTTTGATCATTGCAAAGTAATGCAGTAAGATCATTTCCTAGACCAAGAAATTTGTTTTCCTTATGATTCTCCTTGAGGACAAGAGGAAGGTTGTGGCGATGGATTCCATAAAAGGCTTCTCCTCACTATGAAAATTCTATCACTCGAACGTCTCATTTACATTGTCTACTTATTTTCCAATAAGTTATTTATGAAATTCCTTCAATAAACATTAAAATAAATTATGTTGCAGATATCACACCATAATATGGAAACAAACACATGCACAAGAATCAACACATCGACACAGATATTTTGGACAACAGTCCCCAGAAAAACCCAATGTGGGAAAATCGGTGCAACAAGGGAGGATTTCAATATTCAGCAATTCTTCAGTACAACAGGGTGCCAAACTAGCTTACCCAACAGAGAGAAAAAATTCTCCAGCACTTCTCTCAGTACCAGCATCAACTTGTTTGACCTCTGCATAGCTCCCAAACACCCTACTTCTTTGTGTCAGCCCTGGGCCTCTCTGCATCACCCACACAGGCCTTCTAGTGACTGTGCAGTCTGTTGCTGCCTCTACATCTACCTCTCCTTCATCTACGCTCGTCTTTTGGTATTGATCACGACTCTCTGTTTCATACTTGATGCCCCTTATTTCTCTCCAAACCACTAGTTCAAATTTCTCAGTTAACCCCGCTTCGGAAATCGAACTACCTAGTCTCCCTTAGTGTATCCTCCAACTGACCCTCAAACCTCTTCTTATACTTTTCCCGTTGGTCCATCAACAGCTAAGATTAAATCTCTAATCAATGGCTAAGATTAGATTTGGATTGATCCATGACTTTTGGACCATTCTAACCCAGTTTTTTATTAATACCCATTAATATTTTTTTTCCCAAGTTTAGACTTAGGAACACAATTAAAAATATTAATTATTTTAATATCTCTCAAACCGGTTAGAATCTGCCCAAACCATTTCTGGGTCTTGGAGATCTTATGTGCTTTAGCCTCTCCACCAATTTTCATGGCTAGATCACATTCGATGCTACCCAAAATAAATACTCTCTATTAGCGAGGATTATGCTCTAATAATACTCCTCACTGAGTATCACCCTAATCATCCAACATTGGTTGCTGTGCTAATGCTAAGCCTCCCTACCTAACATCCCCTGCACTATTGCATCCTGTACTTCTACCCATGGCTCTGATACTGCCACTACTGCATCTGTACGGTATCTCCCTCTGCATTCGTACTGCTGCTGGTCCTTTCTCCCAAAAATGCATATCCATTGCAACTCCCTCTACATTCGTGCTGCTATCACCCCCATTTCTGCTACTGAAACAAATTCTTTATCATCCCCATCTTTTCCCTGAAATAATCAATCTTTTTCCTTCCAAGGTCCTTGGTGAGGATGTCTACCACTATTCTCCTATAGGAGTGTAGCTCAACTATACAACTCATCGTTGGACACAGTCTCTGAGAAAGTGACACCGGATGTCAATATGCTTTGACCAATCATGAAACACCGGATTCTCAGAGAGCTTGATGCAACTCTGATTATCACACATGATCCTGGTCACCTCCATTTTTCTTCTAAATAGGTTCAAAACTAGTTTTCTAAGCCATATGGCCTCACACAAAGTTGTGCTTGCCTTCATATATTATGCCTCAGATGAGCTTAGAGACACAGACTTCTATTTCCTACTACACCACGAAGTCATTCTTGATCCAATGTTGAAACAATACCCTAAGGTACTTTTTCGATCCACTGAACTTTGTGCCCAATCTGCATCAGTAAATCCACCCAATTTGATATCCTTACTCCTGGCATACAAGAGTCCATAATCGATTGTTCCCTGTAAATACTTGGGAACATGTTTGGTTGCTACCTAATGTTCCCTCTTTGGTTCTACCATGAACTGACTGAGGGTGTTGACAAGGTAGCAAATGTCTGGCCTGGTATTGACCAAATACATCAGGGATCCTGTGAGCTGCCTCTATAAGGTGGGATCAACATCCTTGTCTTCTAATGCATCAATATTCTTCCAGGATGTGATCATCGAAGTAGCCATGGGTCTATAGTCCTCCATCCTGAATCTTTTCAGGATTTCTATAGTATATCTCCCTTGCCCAAGGAATATCTCTCACTTTTGCTACCAAACGTCCAACACTAGAAAATAATGCATTCATCCCAAATCCTTCATATCAAATTATTTGGATAGATTCTTCTTGCAGTCCCCAATGAGCTTGGATGATCTTGCCCGAAAGAGATCATCCACATACGATACTAAGATTAGAGCCTCATTCTCTATAACCACATAGTGGAGATTTCGATCTGTGTCATTATTGATAAATCCCATCTTCTGCAAGTAGCCATCGATTCGACCATGCCATGTTGTAGGTGCTTGTTTCAGCCCATACAAGGAATTCTTCAACCTGTATACACGCGACTTCTTCTCATGTGTCTCAAAGCCCTTTGGTTGTTCAATGTATACCTCTTCTTCTATTACCCCATTCTGAAAATCTGTTTTGACATCCATCTGATGATTCAATCTCCCACCCCATTTGTGCTGCAAGAGATATCACAGTTCTAATAGTTGTATACCTAGCTACCAGGATGAATGTCTACTCATAGTCATTTCCTTCCTTCTGAGCATACCCCTTAGCCAAAAACCTGGCCTTACATTTCTTAACACTACCATCTGTAGCATATTTGATCTTGTAGATCCATCTCGCACCTACCACTGATCTGTCTTGAGGCCTTGGCACTACCTCCTAGACATTGTTCACCATTATGCAGTTGTACTCCTCTACCATCTCATCTAGCCAAACCTAATGTTGAGCTACCTCCTGGAAATTGGCAGGCTCCCCATCCTGAGCTACTAATGCCTGATATCTATCTAGTTTTTTTCACTCCCTCTTATTATTTCTTGGTGCACCGATGAATTCCTTTGCATCTCATAGAATCTGATAAAGTTCCGTGCTAGTTCTTCCTCTACCAGAAGATTCTTTTGTTAGCTCCTCCTCATCCTGTGAATCTTCCTGATCAGAGGAAGAGTTTTTTACATCTGTTGGTTGAAGAGGTTTAAGCAATGGTGCCTCTTTTAACGGCTCCTCGGAAGGCATCTCACGAGATTTTATGACATTCCTCTCCTCCATGAACTTCACATCTCGTCAAGCCACTACCTTCCTTCTCCCTGGAAGATAGATTCTATATGCCTTAGCGTTCTCACTATATCCCACTAGATATCGCTTTTCCACAGTTTGATCCAGCTTTTTCTTCTTTTCCTCGGGTACACGACAATATGCTAAACTCCAAAATATCCTAAAATGACTGACTTCAAGTCTCTTCCCTGTGAAAACTTTCTCTGGAGTAATCTTTCCCAATGCCTGATTTGAAGACCTATTTTGAACATAGACTGTTGTGTTGCATTCTTCTACCCACAGGAATTTTGGCATATCCTAATCATACATCATGGCCCTAGCTGCTTCTACAATAGTCCTGTTCTTCCTTTCTTCTACTCCATTGTGCTCCGGATTGTAAAAAGATTTCCACTCTCTTCTGATGCCCTCCTTGGCACAAAAATCAGTGAAGTTCTTATCGACATACTCTCCACCATTAACTGAGCGCAAATCTTTTATTTTCTTCCTAGTCAGATTCTCCACTAGAGCCTTGAACTCTTTGAATCAACAGAAAACCTCGTCCTTGGTTTTCAGAAAATAAATCCAAGTTTTCATTGAGTGGTCATCAATGAAGGTAAGGAAGTACTCGGCACCACTGAGAGCTTTAGTGGATATAGGTCTGTAGATATTTGAGTGTATTAATCCTAGTACACTCTTGGCCCCGTTTTTACTTCTGAGAAATACTGACTTAGCATACTTTCCTAGAGCACATCCTCCACATACATCATCTCATTCTGTACTAAGATCCATAACTCCTGTTACAGTGCTCATGAGAATTCTCAAAGCCCCATGGTGCAAATTTCCCATTCTTTTGTGCCATAGTTCATTCAAGTCCTTGTCTCCATGACTGCCTCTTAGTGCCAGTTGTAGTCTATACAACCTCTTACTTTTGATCTAGATATACACTTTTTTTTCTAACTCGGGTGTTTGATGTATACATTCTCCTTGATGAAGAAGATGTCATAGACCCTGCCTTGAAGTTGCGACATAGAAAGTAAGTTCATCCCCAATTATGGTACATGCAACACATTGGTAGCATGAAACCATTTTCCCGATTCTGTTTGAAAAACTATGGTATCCCTCCCTACTAGAGTACACTTTTCCTTGTTCCCCATGGTGATCTGAAAGTTCATCTTCTCATCTTAATAATTTGAGAAACATTCCCTGATTCCTATCATATGCCAAGGGGCTCCAATATCTATATACCATACCTCTGATGACGCAGAACTAGTCATGCAAGCCACTTCTTCTTCCAGCCTGGAAGGACACATAGAGAAATCGAAGTCACTTTCTCTTGTGTAATTTTCTTAAAATCTTTATGCGTTTCCTAACGTGGATGCCTCTGCATCATGGTCTTGACCGAATTTTTTATTTTCCCTTCCTCTCTCTAATTAATTGCTCATATACCATGTGAAAATTCTATCATTGCGACATCTGATTTACTTTGCCTACTTATTTTCTAATAAGTTATTTATGAAATTCCTTCAATAAACATTAAAATAAATTCCGTTGTAGATATCACACCATAATACAGAAACAAACACATTCACAAGAATCAACACAACGACACATATATTTTAGACAATAGTCCCCAGAAAAAACCAATGTGGGAAAATTGATGCAGCGAGGGAGGATTTTATTATTCAAAAATTCTTAAGTACAACAGGGTGCCAAACTGGGTTACCCAACAGAGAGAAAAAATTCTCTAGCACTTCTCCCAGTCCCAACGTCAGCCTGGCTGACCTCTGCGTAGCTCCCAGACACTCCGCGTCAGCCCCTACTTCTCTGCATCAGCCCTGGGTCTCTTTCTATCACCCATGCAGGTCTTCTAGTGACTGCGCAGTCTGTTGCTGCCTCTGTGTCTGCTTGAGAGGCTCTGCATCTACCTCTCCTGCCTCTTCACTCGTCTTCTAGTGTTGATCCTAACTCTATTTCGTACTTGCTGCCCCTTGCTCCTCTCCAGACGACTAGTTTGAATTTCTCAGCTAACCTTGCTCCAGAAATCAAACTGACCAGTCTCCCTCAATGTATCCTCGAACTGACCCTCAAGCTTCTTCTTATACTTTTCTTGTTGGTCCATCAACAGCCGAGATTAAATATCTAATCAATGGCTAAGATTAGATTTGGCTTGATCCATGACTTTTGGACCATTCTAACCTAGTTTTATATTAATACCCATTAATATTTTATTTTTCCTAAGTTTAGACTTAGCAACTCCATTAAAAATATTAATTATTTTAATATATCCCAAACCGGTTAGAATCTACCCAAACCATTTCTAGGTCTTGGAGATCTCATGTGCTTTAGCCTCTCCACTAATTTTCATGGCTAGAGCACATATTATGCTACCCCAAATCAACACGCACAACATCAACAGATGGAAAATGTCGTGGAGGAGTATAGGGACATTTTTCCCTCAACTACAGAGGTACCTATGCACTGTTAGGTCTAGCACTCCATTGATCTGACCCTGAGTGTGTTGCTACCCATTGGACTGATCTATCAATGCTCTGTTATGGAGAACGATGAGATCAATAGGCAAAATCAGGAGCAGTTTTAGAAAGGGCACATCAAGCCAAGCTCATCGACCTATGCCAACTCGATTGTATTGGTACAAAATAAGTATGGGACCTGGAGACTCTATATTGACTATTGAGCGATGAACAAGATCACTCTCCAGAATATGTACATAATCCCATGGATTGATGACTTTTTGGGCCAGCTCACGAGGGCCAAATATTTCATCAATATTGACTTGAAGTCTGGTTATCACTAGGTGCCTATACAACCATCTGATGTGTGAAAGACTACCTTCAAATTCAAAGAGGGCCTCTTCGAATGGTTGCTCATGCCTTTTAGGTTGACGAGTTCCCCCACAACCTTCATGAGATTGGTAGACGACATCTTGCAACCCTTCACCAATGCATTTGTGGTGGTGTATTTAGATGACATCTTGATCTTAAATCAGAGTTGGGAAGACCACCTCCACCATATTTGATAATTCCTTAAAACCCTGCGACAACACAAGTTATGTGCCAATTTGGAGAAATGCACTTTTGGCACGACCTAGGTGCAATATCTGGGGTACACCATTAATGATCAAGGTGTGCATGATGACCCAGCCAAGATATAAGTCATTCGGGATTGGCGAGGAACAAACACTCTAACAGAGCTTCACAAATTTTTTGGTCTTACCAATTTCTACCACAGGTTCATGTTGGGGTTCTCTCATATCACCTGGCCTTTAAGTCAAGTCACCAAGGGCGGAGTGGAAGCAAAGCTTTTTTGGTCTGAAATCCAATAGAAGGCATTTTCCGAGTTGAAGCATCGCCTCTACTCTGCACCAATTCTCACATTACCAGACCTTAGACAACCATTTGAGATTGAGACAGATTCATCTAACTATGTTATTGGTGCAGTTCTTACTCAACAGGGGCATCCAGTGGCTTACCACAGTGAAGCACTTTTAGACATGTTTTGAAAGTATCCCACTTACGAAAAATAAATGTATTCCATTGTGCAGGCATGTCATCAATGGAAGAATTACATTATGGGGAAGGAAATGATCATCCATATAGACAACCAACCCCTGTAGTTCATATAAACACAAGGGAAGTTGCAAAACAATTGGCATCAGAAATGGTCCACATACCTGCAACAATTCCATTTGAACATTAAGTACAAGAAGGGAAACACCAATAATGTTGTAAACTGCCTCAGTGACCACCAGTCATGGTGTTGATCGCTATGATCGACTCCTGTGGGCACAAGACTTTGGGGTGGCAGCATCATTACAAGAGTGATCTAGAATTTGATAGCACATACTAGATACTCTTGGAAGGTAAGCAAGTTCCAAATTTTCACCTCCAAGATGCAATGTTATGCCACCTAGGACACATTTGTGTTCCTTCGAGAGAGTGTGCCAAGATGATTTGGGAGGCGCACTACAATCGGGCTGCTAGACATTTTGGAGTAGAGAAAACAATGGCAGTAGCGCAAAAGTATTTATTATTATTATTAACGACAAAGAGAAGTATTAATATATAAATTAAACATACGTACAACATGTAACAAGATTCTTAACCATGGAGATTCACCATGATTTTATTATGGAGATTCTTAATCTGTAAATAAGCCTTGTTACAATATTATGGGCCAATACCTTAGCTCATCAATACCACATGTCCAAAAAACCATAACTGATTTTATATGACAATTTTTTAATTAATGAATTTAATAGAGGAATTTTTTTTAATAAATGAATTTAATGAAAAGGAGAAGAAAAACATACCTACTTTGAAAATAAATCTCAACCTTTGATTTGTGTATACTACCAAGAACATTTTAGAATATTCATCTCTACCATCCACTTAATAATTATTGATAATTAAATTAAACTTATTGAATCCCAATTCAAAAATAAACATGCTTATTCGTATAATAACTTTCAAATTCTAAAACTTATGAAATGTATTATTATAATATATCTTTATGTGAGTCTTAAGATGACTCATGAGAGTTTAGCATGACTAGATTTTTGCCCACATTTTTTAATGGTGACAAAGCATGTTAACAAAATACTTGATCACCGGAACATCATTT
>APFE030383939.1:10726-36549 GCA_000404065.3 Pinus taeda
AAATGCACTAAAGGTCATAAGTGTGCCGAGAAGAAATTATTTTACATAGAGTATGAAGAGGAGGAAGAAAAGGATCAAGAAACATCAAAAGAAGAGGATATACACCAGGACCTGTTGAAGGCCCCAAAAATCGGGTCGACAATAAGGGGGATACCCGCCCGGTCCGGACCTTTGTTGGCAGCTCCTTATCCGTTTGGTATAGCGGGTCCGACTGGGGATCTGGGACCAGTTTCCCAATTCACTGTATGTGTGTGTGTGAAAGAAGGGTGTTTCTGTGTAGACTGGAATACTTCTATCTAATCTAGTGCTATGCTATGTATTCTAATAAACAGAAAAAACATCGAAATTTATGCTAACCCAGGGTGCGATATTTCTTGTATGTGATCCAAAAGGATTTCATACAATAACTGGTAATAAAGATCATTCATCTATCATAAGAAAAGAATTCGATAAAAATGAGCTACTTCGCATAAGAAGTTAGACGAAAAAACTGTTAAAACTTATTGCATAAATGAGCTATTCATACACTAAACATAAACAAATATTTATCACCGTACAAAAGTGCCAAATGATAATTCAGACATTCATGTTGTAACATATAAATAACTGAAAATTGAATATCACTTTAACGCATAAGCAGAAATGGTTAAGAGATAAAAGTACCATTTATAACTAGTCCTACTCATGAGATTCAAGCAATGATTGATTTATCTCTCCTTGATTCAACATCTACTAAGAGTACAGAAGTGCAACATCAGTAGCAGATATCAAATGCAAATATCAAATAAACCCTGCTCCATTCATTCACCAAAACCTCCTCTGAGGGTGCAAAAGTGCAGGTTCTGAGGACAAGTTTTTGATAAATTTCTGGACCCTTCTCTAAATTCATGAGAAGTGTTTAAATACTACTAACTAAATAACTTATTTACAGAATTTGAGGATACGGTTTAAATGACCGTCCTCTTTCTAAGCAAAACTATTCTAAAATTAAATCTACTAACTATTTCTAAATCTACTCCTTAATGTCGCAAGCATTCAGTATTTTTCTGAGTAGATTTAGCTGACTGTCTTCTGCCTTTGGTTGAGTTAAGCAAATGGAAACGACAAGAGCTGGCATTCTCTTCTCAGTAAAATTGATGATGCGCTTGAGAATCACCCAATGAATATGTAGCATTATCATGTATGCCTGGTAAAAATCTCATTTCAACTTGGTTAACTTTCGGATAGCTTTTGCTTCCAATTTGCTTCTATCGTTGATTTTTTTGCGGTTTTTGGGACTCGCAGGTGACTGAGCAACTAGGGACCTTCCTTTTTGAACAATTTTCCTTAGCGATGCGCGATTAGTACTAAGCGCTAATTGCACATCGGAAACTACCTCTTTTTCTTAATCTGGGCTTCCCTGATGCGGTTTTTGCCTCTTGCATCCTTTTCTCTCATTCGGTATAAAACCCAAAATTTGTAAAAATAGTGGTTCCATGAGCTCTTGACCTTGAGAATTAAACTGTTTGTTTCTGGTATCAGCGTTTTTCAGTATCCACTCAACCATGACTATACATGAGAAATCTGTGATAGATCCCTCCGAAGAGTTCTGTGGCTCCTTTTCTTCTTTGAGCGGATTAAGTATGCCTTCCGAAATGTACATTGGAGCGCTACCTTCCCTCTTCATTTTTTTCTGCATAGTGCCCTGTGTAATGCTTCGTCCTTCTTTCCTGCAATTTACATTGAGGTAGAAGTAATGATAAAGGACTAATAACAAGAAAATGTTGAAGATATACGAGACATGCCACCTTACGTGAGTTATTTTTTCGAAAAACACAACACCCTATTTCATTAACAACTAGCAATAACACATTAATTCGCATTAAAACATATGACCAACACTTGGTTAAAGAGTTTTCTCGAACAATGAGCCAAAACCAACTGCGATGGAAGATTCCTGCATTTTTGCTTTGCGATGTCGCAGATCGCAGTATCGCAATGCCGCAATGTCACAATATCATCGTGTTGTTTCTATCGCAGATTGCAGTATCGCAACTTTGAGATGTCGCAGTATTGCGGTATCACAATATCGCAATATCGCAGATCGTTATAATTCTTATGTAGTTATTGTAATATTTGCGATGTGCAATATGCGATATCGCATATCGGCGATATTTTAAAGTTTTCTAATGAGAGCGTTTGTCTTCAGCATATGCGATGCGATGAAGTTTTTCGCGTTGCAATATCGCTTTTTATCATTTAACTCTTTGGAAGGTGTATCCTATCATCCTTTACGCGATGCGATATCCTTTTGGGAGTAAATTTAATTTTCTTCATTATGAAACTTAGGTTTTCTAGGTTTTTCAAGGTATTTTCCTAAGTCCATGATGTTGTAGGTTTCATCTAAAATGAAAATGTAACATTAACTAATAATTTTTTTTTAGGGTCCCCACTTATTTAGTATTAGCAATAATACTTCATAAGGAGGAGGGTTGTTTGTGGCCACAACAATTGGCGATTTACTTGGAAGAACCAGTTATCTCTGTGTTTGTATTGAACCTTTTCAGCTTCCAAAACAACAAATTTTTCAGAAAATTAAACTTTATTATGGAAAGATAAAGTACATTATACTCTAACTTGTTAATGACATTTTGCTTCAGATATTTTCAACTTTGATTATTTGTTTCCTTAAGTTAGTCCTTGTATTTACAACAGTCATTACTTGGTTTGTAAAGATAAAACAAAGTCTTCTCTATAAACCAGTTTTAAAATATACTCATTTGTCGTAGATAGGGCCTCTGCTACCAGCAGGCATTCATAGCCTCGACAGGGTTACCTTTTACCCAGAAATGATCCTGTATCCTACTAGAAAAATATACAATTCTCAAAGAAGAATCCATATCTACACTTATTGCTTTTTCTTTTTATTCTTAAAGAACAATGTCTTGGTTTGGTGGCGAATTTATGACACAGTCATTCACTTGATTTATAACTTCGCTGAACAAGTTGGCTTGGGATGAGACCCCTTGCCTCTTGATTGTAACAATCTTGAGTCATTGCCCTGTTATGGTATGTCGTATTTGGCAAAGTCAGCAGGTTATAATATCTGTGATTATGATAAGCCGGCTCGTGATGAGACCTCTCATTCTTCAAGATAAAGTGTATCCTTGGATTGTTCCTCTGAAAGTTGTGATTTCCTTAGTAGGGAGGAAGTCATTGTCTTCTTTAGATAGCTTTGGACGACAATGATAGAGTTTTTTGGAAGTAACTGTTCTACAGAGAATCTTTATTTTGTTATTGATACCTTTTATTGCACTGATATAAAACAATTTCTTCACTAAAGATTTATTTTCATCAAACTCTTATGAAGTCGAAACTAGTGTCATATCTAGGCTAGAGTCTTTAACTGTATCTTTCAATAATAAAGATCAATTTTCCAAAAGATTTGCTATTTATACAAGCGAAAAATCAAAATCTGAAAGAGAGTTGGTATCTTTTTCGTAAATGCCTATGTAACCATTCACATCTGGTTTTATTCTAAAAAGAGAAAAACTATTACTCTATAAAATAGAATAATAATCTTCTATGGAAAATATTTTTTAAGAATTTGTCCATTGATAGGCAAAGAATCTCTTTTACCTGCTAAATCCTTTAACACAAATGTCGATGGACCTACGACTTCTACAATTTGAAAAGGGCCAAGCCACAGCCTTTGAAATTTTGTATGTTTACCTTTTTCTTCGTGTGCCTTGTCCCATTTTAAAACTAAATCTCCCACCTGAAATTCTTTTCTAGTCATTATATTTGAATCAAAGAGGATTTTACTAGCACCTGATGATGAGCATGCGTTTTCTTAGCTTGTTCTCCTTGTGCTTGTAATTTTATTATTTCCATTTTCCTTAAGTGTAATAAGGAAGTTGGTACTTCATCAATGTATTGAACTAGAGACAAAGAAGGAATTGCTAGATGAGTTGGAAGAACAACTTCTCTCCCATAAACTAAATTAAAGGAAGAAGTGTCGATGGAAGCTTTTTTCGTTATTCGGTCTGCCAATAAAGCGTATATTAAGGATTTATGCCAATTTTTCTGATTTTGGTATACTGTTATTTTGATAATCCTGATTAGGTTTTTGTTTGTAGACTCGGCTAATCCATTGCCTTGTGGATAATAATTGGTCGAATATTTAAGTTTGAATCCTCTTTTAAGTGCAAATTCAGTCATTACATTTCCAGAAAAGTATGATGCATTATCAAACATTAAAGCAGAAGGTAATACAAACCTGGTGATTATAGATTGATCTATGAACTCAATGATATTTTCAGCATTAGTCGTCTTGAGTGGAATTTCTTCTACCCACTTAGTAAAATAATCTATTGCTGTAAGGATATATCTATGCTCCTTGGAAGAGTGAGGAACGATCTCACCTATTATGTCCAATCCCCACTGATTGAAAGGTTGGTCGATATTAACTGGTTGTAGTGGTAAGGATGGCTTCTTCTGTCTTCCAGCAGTAGTTTGGAAAACTTGACATTTCCTCAAATAATTGTGCGAGTATATAAATAACGTGGGCCAGTAATATCCTGCGCGCAAGATTTTATGTGTAGTAGCGTCTCCAGCGTAGTGTCTGCCTGCTGGTCTGTCGTGGAGTTCCTGCAAGACTTTATCAGCTTCAGATTTCTCAAGACATCTAAGAAGAACAGAATCGTAATTCATTCTAAAAATAATATCATTTATTAGCTGATATTGTTTGGCTTTTAATCTTAGAGCTCTTTTCTTTATGTAATCGAGGTATGAAGGAGCATATCCATTTTTAAGATAATAAATAATATCAACATATAATGACTGATGATCGTTTAGGCTTACCTCACATAACTGTACCTCTTCAAATGGGATTTCAGAAATTTGCGACGCTCCAACCAGCATTTTGCAAAAGCCTTGACCTCTTACAATGTTTGCTGGTTTAATTTCTATGTCATATTCTTGTAAGGAAGTTACCCAATTTGCCCTCTTTTCACCCACATCCTTTTGTACCAGAAGATTTCTTACCGCTGTAAACGGTACTATAATTTTGGTGTGGGTTTCGAGTAGAAAAGGTCTGAAATATTTGATCGCTTTGAAAATAGCATAAGCCTGTTTCTCCACGTCTGAGTAATTTAATTCAGCACCTTGCAAATTTGAACTAAAAAACGCAATTGGTGCTTCCACCTTTTCTTGATTCGTTTGAGTGAGTATCGCAGCATATGACTTATCTGAGGCAAATGTGTATAAAATAAAAGGCTCTAAAAAATTTGGAGTTGCTAAAGATGGAGCATTAATGATAGCCTATTTGATCAAGTTAAACACTTCATGTTCATCTTGGCCCCATTTAAAAATAAAGTTCTTTTTTATCATAGTTTGTAAAGGAGATACAATTCGTGAAAATTTTGGAATAAATCTCTTTACAAAATTGATTTGACCAAGGAAGGATTGCATGGCTTTTTTGTTATGAGGTAGGGATATTTCAGAAATTTCTTTGATTCTGTCAGAGTCGATGTGAATACCAGATTTTGACACTATGAATCCTAGAAGTTTCCCTTCACTTAATGCGAAAAATGATTTCTTTGGGTTAAATGAAATTCCGTACCTTAAACATCGTTTGAAGATTTTCTTTAAGTCTTTGAGATGGTCACCTCGTTTCTTGGAGTACACGGTTATATCATACAAATAAATTACTACTGACTTATTGACTAAACCTTTAAATGCAATGTCCATGGCTCTCTGGAATGTGGCACCAGCATTAATCAAACCAAATGTCATCTTGCGATATGCATATGTGCCCCATTTAGTTTTGAATGTGGTCTTCAATTGATCATCAGGATTTACCAGCACTTGATTGTATCTTGAAAATCCATCCAAGAAAGACATTAGTTCTGAGCCTGCCACTGCCTGCAATATCTACTCCATAGGTGGTAAGGGAAAGTTGTCCTTTTGACAGGCTTTGTTGAGATTACGAAAGTCAATACAAATCCTAATATCTCCATTTTTCTTTCTAACAGGTACCATATTGGAGACCCATTTAGAATGTCTGACAGGAAAAATTATCTTGGCTTTCAACAACTTATTGAGTTCGGTTTTTATCTAATATTCTAAGTTGGGATGAATCTTTCTCAATTTTTGTTGGACAGGTTTTTCGTTATCGATCATTAGGATAGTATGTTGGATGATAGTGGTGTCGTATGTTTTAAGTTCATCAGAATTCCAAGCAAACACGTTTTTGTATTGTCTCAAAAGATGAATGTATGCTAGTTTTTCTTCGAGGGCTAGGCCAAGGCCTAAATTTATGTTTTGAGGTTTGGCATCGGTTCATAGGTTTACCAATTCGTAATTCAAGGTCTAACTTTGGAGCTTTGAATTGGTGGACCTTTTAAATCGGTCTTTCAAATCGTACAGGTCTTCTAACTTGACCACTGATTTAGGTATAGCATTGTGAGTGCCATCTTGCTGTAATTGCTGATCATGTTGATCTTTGTCGATTATTTGGTTGGAGTAGGATCCTTCAGAAGTAAGGAAATTTATGATATCAGGATCGTCGTTGAATATTCTCCAATTTGTGATGTTGTCAGGAATAGAAGGTCTAAAGATTAATTCTATTGAAAATCTATATGGACTAAAATCTTCAGAAGAAATGAGCTTAGAAGCTACATTAGCTAAAAGGCCAGTGCTTGCATTCTGGAGTTTGGGAATTGATGAGATATTGAATGTTGTAAAATGCTCAGTCAGATCTTGAACTAAAGATTGATAGTGTTTTAAATGACCTGACAGGCAATGTATAGTATTCTGTACCTGTCTGACTACAATTTCAGAGTCTCTGAAGACTTGGAGATACTTTATGTTTAGCCCGATTGCTTTGTACAGTCCTTGAACTAAAGCTTCATATTCTGCTGTATTGTTAGTACAATCAAATTCGAGCCTGCATGTTAACATGATTTTGTCTCCTTCTAGACTAATTAGCATGCATCCTGCTCCTGCTCCTTCGTTGGATTTAGAACCATCAAAAAATAATTTCCAAAACAAAGATTTATTTACATGTTGATCTAAAAAATTAATACATTTTGAACTATCCATTTGAGAAAAAATTTCGACTTGGGACAAAATGGAATGATCTAAATATGGGGATATATGAGCATTAAAATTTCCAAGAAAAGAATCTACTGAATAATTGCCAATTATGCTACTGTTATATGCTACTGGTTCATTTTCCCCTTCTAACTCCGTTACTATGTACTTTTGATGTAATTCTCATTCAACTTTTATTTGATTTGGATTACCATTGTAAGGCAACCACATATGCAACTAGTCAGTTGAGAAGTATCCATGTAATTGTTCTGACCAATCCCTGCTAAGAATTAAGCCATAAAACTCAGGGATATCAGCTACTAAAATATCAATTACTTGACATACCTTCGGGTTGGATGACAGCCTTATGGTTACTTGATTTAGTTCCCCGATGACTTCAACCTGAGACCGATCCAACTGAACGATGCGAATAGCAAATTTCTGTGGTTGAATGTTTAATTTAGTGCATATGGACTTCGGTAGAATATTCGATGAAGCACCTGAATCCACTAAACAATTATGTACATTTTTGTTAAAAATTTCATAAGTAAGGAGAAAAGGGGGAGTATGAGATCTCAATCTACCTCCAATTAAGGCGATGTCATTTGGATAAATGCTATTAGTCAGATTACTTGGAGGTCTTCCCATGTTCTGAGAAGCTTGAGAAATTACAGTGGCAGGCAAAGGTGCAACTGGCACAGCATGTAATTCTTTCATCATTATCTTTTGTTGATGCTTTAGCTTGCTCAATTCTTACAGAGTGATATTTTCCCTAGTCTTTTTCATGTTGTCTATGATATTGTACTCCATTTCATCTGAAATGATCAGTGTTTTAGATGGAGTAGGTGAATCTGTTTGGACTGGGCTAGTTTGAGTCACTTTAGATGTTGTTTTCTTTGTTGCGACTTTATCCTTTGTTGCAGAGCTTGCGCTCTTTGGTTTTGGGGTAGTTTGGGGAGGATCAAGTTGGTTTCTACTTCCTGTGTTAACTAGGAATACTTCTTGATCTTCCTCTTGTGGGAGGATGAAATCCCACATTCCTTGTAATTCTACTACTTCTTCATCATCGGCTTGCCCTTCAGTGGCAATTTCCTCTTCCTCTTCTTCAGACTTAGCATTTGTTATAGCATCGGGCGGCTTTGACTCCGTTGACGGGCTTCTTTTGAAAGCTCTGTAGGGAATTTTTGAAGAAGTTTCTGCTACTTGCTTTTTCATGTCGACCATTTCATTAGACATGGTCTTAAGAACTTTTTGCAATCCCTCCAAATCGAATGGATCTTTTGCTTGTTTTTTCTTGGACTCTTCTTTGAAGGTGACCTTCTTAGACTTCCGGTCTTCTAACGCAGATTTCTTCTCTAAGTCTATTATACGTTTCTCTACTGCTATGGCTTCTTTCATGTTTTTAGCAAGAGTTCTTTTGTTAGCCCTCTCCACAAATATTTCTATGTTTGATGGTAATGCAATGATATACCATTCACATCGCGCTTCCTCACTGGGCTGGGAAGCAGTAGGAATTTTGTTTAGAATCTTATTCAAACGTAGATTGAAATCTCTGATCGGTTCTCTAGATTATGCCCTAAGATTGGATAAGTCATTGACTAACGTTGCTGTAGACTTGTCATCACCAAATTTGGTTAGAAATTGGTCTTGGAAGATGTCCCAACTGGTAATAGATCCAGAGGGTAATGAAAAATACTAGGATCTGGGTATTCCTTGTAGGGTATAAGGAAACAGTCGAACAACAACATCTTCATTAGTAACCCGGTTGAGGTTGATGGATGGCATAAAGTTGTTTATGTGTTCTTCTGCTAGCATGCCTGCCTCAGGATTGAACTTGGGCAGCCATTTCTCAAGATGGGCCAGTGTTTGACTCAAGGGCGCAGGCATTAAGACTGCCCCAGGATTGTTCCATGGAGACTGGGCCATTGCTAAACTACTAACAGGGGGATTCACAGAAAATGATCCATGTGATTGAGAAGATGAGGTGACTATGATCACAGATGATTAAGGAGGAGTTGTTGGGATTCCACTAGGTGGAATGATAATGGTCTGGGGTGGTGGAGTAGATGGTTGACTTCACGGTGGAGAAGTTGAGATGGAAGATGTTGATGAAAGAGTCTCGCTGTCGGACCCTTTAGGTGACTTCCTTGCTCTTTTCCTTTTAGGAAGAGGTAGTTCGGTTGGCCGAATACCGAACTTTTCACTCTTAAGTCTGGTCAGGGGATGAGCAGGATTATACTGCGAAGTAATGCTACCCTGAGATTTATCAGATCTTTGAGGGGAAACGGAAAATCGCTAAAGTTTATGAATTAGAGATTCCACTTCAGGAGGTTCAATTATAGATTGATCTAAAATGTCAAGTTTTGTAACAGCGGATGATGCTCTAGCAACTTCTAACTCTGGATTTAAATGTAATAGAGAAGTTGAAGGAGATGGTGAGGGCGAATTACTCTTAGAATCGTATTTTGATTTGGATTTACTTGCCATTCATAGTTCAGGCCCTTCTTCTAGCGCCAAATATGTTGAAGGGCCTGAAAATTGGGTCGACAACAAGGGGGATACCCGCCCAGTCCAGACCTTGGTTGGAAGCTCCTTATCTATTTGGTATAGCAGGTCCGACTGGGGATCTGGGACCAGTTTCCCAATTCAGTGTATGTGTGTGTGTGAAAGAAGGGTGTTTCTGTTCGGACTGGAATACTTCTATCTAATCTAATGCTATGCTATGCATTCTAATAAACAGACAAAACATCGAATTTATGCTAACCCGGGGTGTGATCTTTCTTCTATGCGATCTAAAAAGATTTCATACAATAACTGGTAATAAAGATCATTCAGCTATCATAAGAAAAGAATTCAATAAAAATGAGCTACTTCGTATAACAATTTAGATGAAACAACTCTTAAAACTTATCGCATAAATGAGCTATTCATACACTAAACATAAACAAATAGTTATCACCATACAAAAGTGCCAAATGATAACTCAGACATTCATGCTGTAATTAAATAACTGAAAACTGAATATCACTTTAACGCATAAGCAGAAATGGTTAAGAGATAAAAGTACCATTTATAACCTAGTCCTAGTCATGAGCTTCAAGCAATGGATTGATTTAATCTCTCCCTTGATTCAACATCTACTAAGAGTAACATGAAGTCAACATTCAGTACAGATATCAATTGAAAATATCAAAATAAAACCCTTTCCATTCCAATTCACCAAAACTCCTATGAGGTGCAAAAGTGCATGTTCTGAGGACAAGTTTTTGATAAATTTTTGGACCCTTCTCTAAATGCATGAGAAGGGTTTAAATACTACTAACTAAATAACTTATTTACAAAATTTGAGGATATGGTTTAAATGACTGTCCTCTTTCTAAGCAAAACTATTTTAAAATTAAATCTACTAACTATTTCTAAATCTACTCCTTAATGTCGCAAGCATTCAGTATTGTTCTGAGTAGAGTTGGCTGACTGTCTTCCGCCTTTGGTTGAGTTAAGCAAACAGAAATGGAAAGAGCTGGCATTCTCTTCTCAGTAAAATTGATGATGTCTTTGAGAATCACCCAATGAATATGTAGCATTATCATGTATGCCTGGTAAAAATCTCATTTCAACTTGGTTAACTTTCGGATAGCTTATGTTTCCAATTTTCTTCTATCGCTGATTTTTTTGTAGTTTTCGGGACTCGCAAGTGACTGAGCAACTAGGGACCTTCCTTTTCGAACAATTTTCCTTAGAGATGTGCGATTAGCGCTAAGCGCTAATTGCGCATTGGAAACTGCCTCTGTTTCTTGATCCGGGCTTCCCAGATGCGGTTTCTGCCTCTTGCGTCTTTTTCTCTCATTCGGTATAAAACCCAAAATTTGTAAAAATAGTGGTTCCGTGAGCTCTTGACCTTGAGAATTAAACTGTTTGTTTCTGGTATCAGTGTCTTTCAGTATCCATTCAACCATGACTATACATGAGAAATCTGTGATAGATGCCTCCGAAGAGTTTTGTGGCTCCTTTTCTTCTTGAGTGGATTAAGTATGCCTTCTAAAATGTACATTGGAGCGCTGCCTTCCCTCTTCATTGTTTTTTGCATAGTTCCCTGTGTAATTCTTCGTCCTTCTTTCCTGCAATTTACATTGAGGTGGAAGTAATGATAAAGGAATAATAACAGGAAAACTTTTAAATGTTGAAGATATATGAGACATGCCACCTTACGTGAGTTATTTTTTCGAAAAACACAACACCCTATTTCATTAGCAACTGGCAATAACCCATTAATTCGCATTAAAACATATGACCAACTCTTGGTTAAAGAGTTTTATTGAACAATGAGCCAGAACCAACTGTTATGGAAGATTCCCGCGTTTTTGCTTTGCGATGTCGCAGATCGTAGTATCGCAATGTCACAATGTTGCAATATCCTCGTGCTATTTCTATCGCAGATCACAGTATCACAACTTTGAGATGTCGTAGTATTGCGGTATCGCAATATCGCAATATCACAATATCGCAGATTGTTATAATTCTTGTGTAGTTCTTGTAATATTTGCGATGTGCGATATGTGATATCTCATATCGGTGATGTTTTAAAGTTTTTTAATGAGAGCGTTTGTCTTCAGCATATGCGATGCGATGAAGTTTTTCGTGTCGCAATATTGCTTTTTATCGTTTTAACTCATTGGAAGGTGTATCCTATCATCCTTTGCGCGATGCGATATCCTTTAGGGAGTAAATTTAATTTTCTTCATTATGAAACTTAGGTTTTCTAGGTTTTTCAAGATATTTTCCTAAGTCCATGATGTTGTAGATTTCATCTAAAAATAAAATGTAACATTAACTAATAATTTTTTTTTAGGGTCCCCACTTATTTAGTATTAGCAATAATACTTCATAAGGAGGGGGGTTGTTGGTGGCCACAACAGGACCCAACCCCAGAGAAAGAAGAAATGAATCAGACCATATCTTGTAAAGCATTGGCAAGAATTACCACTCCTGAAACTCTCAAGATAGAAGGACATATCAAGAAGAAAAAGGTGCAAGAAGTGAAGGATCACATCGAGAAAGAAGAAATGAATCCAACCATATCTTGTAATTCATTGGTCAGAATTACCACTCCTCAAACTATCAAGATAGAATGGCATATCAAGAATAAAAATGTTCAAGAAGTGAAAGATCACATCAAGCATCAAGAAATGAATCCGACCATATCTTGTAAAGGATTGGAAGAAATTACCACTCCTAAAACTCTAAAGATAGAAGGACATATCAAGAAGGAAAAGGTTCAAGTAGTGAAATATTACATCAAGCATCAACAACAAGTTCTCCAACCTTTAAAGGATAACGCCACTTTAGTGCAAAATCGAATGAAACAATAGGTAAATCAACAAGGCAGTGAAAAATGTTTGGATATAGGTGATTGGGTATTTTTACTGCTACATTTCAAGCTAGATATTTATGAGAAGGAAATGTTGGCAATACTATATGCACTTAAGAAATGGCGACCTTACCGAATGGGAAGACACTTCAAGGTAAAAATGGATCATGATAGTCTTAAATACTTTTTAGAACAATTATTACCTTTAGAAGAACAAATAAAATGGGTCACAAATATGTTAGGCTATGACTTTGACATCGTCTATGGAAAAGGGAAGAAAACTTTTGTTGCAGATGCACTCTCAAGAAAGGATGAGGATGTGGAAGCATTGTTTTTTGCTATTTCTATTATCCAACCAGATTGGATAAATGAAGCAAGGGATGAATGGAAGAAGGATGAAGAAGTATGGCCACTTATTCAAAGTTGCGACCATACTGACTAGATAGAGAGGAAGTAATTCAACTGGACAGTGAACAACAAGAACTCGACATCTATGAAATCAATCAATGACATCATCAAGTGAAGAAATCACACTGGCCACGGGGGCAGAATTTTGATCAGAGTTACATCAGCGTTGAGGACAACACTTTTTGAAGAGAGGGGCATGTTAGGCCCCTTATACTACTAGTGTAACCCTTATTGTTATTGTTATTCACCCATTATTAATATTGATGTACCCATGTAGTTGCCCATATTGGTTACTTATTGTCCCCATAAGAAGCCCACTATATTATTATTGTGCCTTACTTATTGTTATGTCGACTCTGATTATATTATGACCCCTTAGACTCCTATATATAGAAAAGAGGTCTTTTCATTTGTATTATCCAAGAATTGTTCATTTGTGTAATGTAAAGTAGGTTTCCCCCTCGAAGAGGCTGAATTCTAAGGTGTTCAACTATCTTTTCTATATTTTTGTGAGCTAGTTTCATAACACTAAGTCATGTTAAGGAAGTGGAACTAATGGAAACACACCATACAAACATTGAATATCAGCTTCAGGACCCTCAGGAACCAATCCAACAGTACATACAACTTGCCCTTGGGTCCCACTAAATTTTGGACAACTTAAGCCTCAATCGCTCTCATGCTATATGCATGATAGTGTCCAAAAATCTAAATTCACTCTCACAAGTTTGCCTGCTAGCGTTTAGAGACACATTTAGTTAGTGCTATGCAACCGTTACCGAGATTTGAGCCACTTTTTCAGGCCCAGAGCCCAAGTCACTACCCATAATTGAACCATCTCTTTAGAATAGTAAAATAACATGGAAATGACAGTGCTTTAGCAAATACTTGTTTAAGACCTTATCTAGACCCCTACTAGCCATAAAAGACATTTCAGCAAACATATCACGAATATGTAAACTACAGCTGTAAATAAAAATTATGAGCATAGGGGTTTCATACTTAGCTGAGAATCACTAAGAACCATTGATGCCTCAATACATCAAATTCCATTCCATCCATTAGGTCATAGATACATTGATAGTTCAATTACAAGTAAAAACATGATGAAATCCATACATGGTTGTTGTCATAAAACACATAAATAACCAACATAATAGCAACATAAATACTAATGAAGGTACATCCATATAGACACATATAATCCATCAAAATTCTCATAGAAATACAAGGATAAATAACCTTTCATTAATGATGCAAAATCCAAACCAGGGATGGGACTTCCACATTCCACCCAACCGTAGAATGGATGAGCCAAATCTCTCTTCGGCCATTCATCCCCATGCCATATTCCTAGCATGGATGTGGGATCTCATAGAAGACATCAATCAAAAATCATCCAGGGCTTCCAGAGTCCATCCACCTCAACCCATCAAACAACGATTCCACCTCATGGTCGGACATCATAAAACCATCATTAAATTGGTTTCTATCCAAGCCTTCTAGGGCTTCAATAGCATTTGTTCCAAATAAGACTTCTAGGACTAGAAACTCAACCCACAGTTGTCGTTGGGCTTCTAGAGTATTTGTTCAACCAAGGCTTCCAATACTAGTAACTCAACCCACCAAGGGATTCCAAAGCATTGGTCAAACCAAGGTTTCTAGTACTAGTGACTCAACCCAAGTTGTTGTAGGGCTCCGAAAATGTTTGTCCAACCATAGACAATTGGGACAATGATTCATGAATTGTCTTGCAACAACCCTCATTGGTCAGCCATGTTTTAATGAACTTGAAGATCATCCTTTCCACATCATATTTTCCTTCCACTGTAAAATGATCAGAGTGTGGCAAAGAGAGTTGTCGAAGAGACCTAGGATTGCATGTACCCCATCCTGTCCACAAGATTTTGATGAACTAAAAATCAGTCCAAAATTTTTACAATGTGTTTGATACTAACCTTGCAATTCCTCCAAGTCAACATAATGGGCCCTAGACATATATCCACCATAGAGTTTGTATATATAATTTTTTGCTATGCATATCACATTAAAAAATTAAATTAAAACCGATTATAATATATATCAAATTAAATTAAAACAAATTATAAAATATGTCAAAGAAAATATCATTTTTGTTATATCTATATAACCATGGAAAATTTTAGGGGCTAAGATTCATAGGTGGCCTAATTTTACATGAATTGTCCACAAAACAGATTCATCAATTTCCATTTTTTATAAAAATGATTCGCCCATATTTTACAATATAAAATTATTTTACCTTAAAAATCGCCAACATTATATAGAGGCAATATATAAAATCATTATAAATTTGAATAATTTTACAAATATATCAATAAACATTTTATAGTTTGCATATTAAGGATTAGTGAGATTCACCAATGTTTTAGATAATTTTCATGCTTAAAATTCTCCGTATATATATGTGTGTGTGTGTGTGTTCTTTGTTTAGGAGGGCTTTCTAGCATATTTTCTAGTCTAATTTGTCCAGAATCCAACAAGGATTTCATAGAATCACAAGTTTGAATTGTAAAATTTCCACAATCCAAGTGCCCCATGGGTTTTTTAGGCTGTTGAATCCATATATGGAGTCAAAAACCCATTTAAACAACGAAAATTAAGAGTTTTCCATTTTTTTTTTTTGCCAAATTTTGGCCAAAAAATAAAAATGTAGCATTTTTAGACAAATGCCAAATGATATTCACAAATAAGTTACCTAGCTCATGATCAGTTATATTGTATTGCATATAAAAGTAGGAGAAATCTAGCCTTCAATTTCCATGTACTATGCAGTTGTACCATATTGAAGATAATGGGTACGATCTCGGTTGCAATTTCTTTTTACTCATAAAAGGCTATTGTTAGCAATCTAACTCCAACCAAAAATGATTTTTTTTAGATAGTGTTTCATTTTTTTCTTTATTGATGGGATTGTTCCTTAAAAAACATTAATTTTGTTTGGTCTCTTTAACATTGGTGCTATATTTTGTCCAATAGTTCTACATAAGATGACCATTGTTGTTGATGATATTAAATAGCCTAAAGTGCTTGAGCACTTCTTGACTGTGAACTTACTTTGTATTTCAATTTGAGATTCGTCCATTGTTTCTATTTTGTTTCTTAGGATGGGGATCCCAGACTTTCAATCTTTGGCCTTATGAAAAACAACAGAGATGGAATGAGATATAGCACAAACTTGGCATACACACCACCAGAGTTTTTGAGGACATGTATTCTTATTAGTTTTTAATGGATTATGATAACCTGTGTTTACTTTTCACCTAGAGGAATCTTATGAAATTTGACTGCCTTGAAAGGATTCAATTAAGGAATAAATAAAGATTATGCAGTAGGATGAATATTCTAATAGAAAACTACTTCCACTTCTAATACGGAAAATAAATGAAATTTAAAAATAGGATCTATGAATCCCATTGGCTTCTATTGAAACTAGGATCCCATTGGTATTCTAAGCTCAACTTGAATGTCAACAGTCATGTTGTTGAGCTATGAGCTTGTGTATGTTCTCTAACCACCTATTTTCTTGAAGAAAGGAGACCTCTTGAATTGTTTTCTTTTAAAACTAGAATCCCATTGGTACTCTAATCTGCACTTGTTATTGGTGGAGGCCCAGATTCACTTGTTAAGACAATATGAGCTGTTGAGCACTAGATTCACAGATGGCCAAGTTCTAGATTTTTAAGAGTTTCACAGGTTGACTTGTTCAGGGACGTGGCATGTGTAAATAGTATTTCTCACAGTCTACATGTGTGGATAGTACTACACATGGGCCAGATGCATGACGACTAGGAGGGAGGGAGGCAATTTGGGTGCAGTTTGTGTTTTTTAGGGAGTCGAATTTCCAAGTTCCATTCACTGTAAAAAAATTGTATTTCTCTGTGTGTCATCTTCTTATTTATTATGAGAAATAAAAGTGAAGGATAACTCGAAGGGTTTATACTTTTTGGCATGTGATTGATTTGATATTTGTGATTTTGCTGTCAATTTTATTGTTAAAATACCAGAGTATTTTTATTCAACAATTCCATTAAAACTTTACTGGGTAAATTAAATTTATGGGTTATAAAAATTGCTTGGGACACCAATAAGATCCGGTATTCAGGAATTAACATCGAACTCATGTTATAGGAGGTCTTGTCTGTGACAATTATTCTTAAGGGGTAGCACCTTGTAAAGGAACATGACAACTTTGGTTTTCTTATTGAAGAGAAGTCCCATACAGAGCATGTATGATGTGAATCACTAAACAAACAATGGAATCAACCATGGTTTTTGTAATTTATAGCACATAAAAAAAATGATCGTGAGATTCAGGTTGTCAAATAAAGAATATGCACAAATATTATGCCCCCTTTGAAGATGACGATCAGTTTCAGTATACAATTGGTGATAACAAGCTTGAAGTTTTCTTTATTTAATCAAGAGAATTGGTAGACTTATTTCCTATCACCGAGAAGACCCGAGATCAATTCAGTGGGACTGCCAACTACCCGCATGCCTTGCTAGACAGATAAACCAAATTCAAACCTGGGCAGGGCCCCTATATTCATTGGAAAACCCTTTCTAGTGTAGGACGCCCACCTTTGGGACTCTTATGTTATAGTGTAGTTGTATATGAACTACCCCAGGGTGTGGATAAGGCCAACCAAAAGTTTTGGAATAGGGGTCGTTATGGTGCAATTCTTTTGAATTTCAAATAAGCTTTGTAGATTTTCTCCTGAATACCTATATTAGCAGATGTCCTAATGAGACCAGGGGCATTAATAGAGAACCAAAGAGGTGGGGAGAGAGGGTTCTCAATGTCCAAGTTTAGATGTTGGAGGAGAAGTGTAACCTTGACCTATCAACTAGTTCCAGTGTATTGACCATAGCTTATGGCATTGATGATTGAAGTGCTAGGTATCGATATTTTTTGTGATTCAAGTAAGAGTTGGCAATGCAATGTATCGTGTGCAATATGGTCATTGTGGAAAATTATTGATGTGAAGAGAAGATGGGAACTGAACTTGGGTAGAATGATGGCATAGAACTGTTTCCTCTACGATAATATGCTTTGATAAGAAAGTATTGTCTGAATTCGGGCTTTTGTGATCCATAATGAATTACGAAAAGTATTTCAATAGAAATCACATAACATAAATTTTTGGTCAGTGCATTTCGAACCAACCAGTGTGGTTCATCATCAGTACTAGATGAAGAGGCAGACCATGGCTACGACTTAAATAGAGAGCAATGTAGAGACCAAAATTTCAAATAATAGTTAGTTTTGAAAAATAATATTTAAATCATGATATTATGAATTATTATTAAGTAACGACTATATTAAACAACTAGTTTTTGAAAAATAGCATTTAAATTAATTTATTAAAATCAAATATTATTAATAATATTTGATTTTAATAAATTAAATTAAATATTATTTTTCAAAAACTAGTCGTTGTGACATGCAATAATTAAATGTATTTAATGGACCTTCCTTATCAGTTAAATTTATCTCTTTCTTGTGCATAACACTCCCAGATTTTCTAGGAAATTATTTTGTGACATGCAAGCATTAAATATATTTAATGGATATTCCTTCTCATTAATGTAGGCATAATAACTCCTAAATATCTATGGGACAGTTCTATTAGACTTTCTTAGTGGGAAATACATCCTGCCTAGTCATGTATATGATCTCTCTCTCTCTCTCTCTCTCTCTCTCTCTTTATGTCTATGACAACCACAAACACACTTGTTTTTTTTATATACTTTCATGTTTTATTGTGGGTCAATGCTACAATTTTTCAAATCTCTTTCACAAAAACATCCTCTCAACTCGAATTTTTTCTAGGAAATTATTTTGTGACATGCAAGCATTAAATTTATTTAATAGATATTCTTTCTCATTGATGTAGGTAGGGTACCTCTTGAAAGTGTAATATATAGCTATGGGATAGTTCTATTGGACCTTATTAGTGGGAAACACATCCCGCCTAGTCATGTATATGCTCTCTGTATCTCTCTATCTTTGTGAGCCACAAACACACTTGTTGTTTATCTACTTTCATGTTTTATTGTGGTTCAACGCTACAATTTTTCAAATCTCTTCCACACAAACATCCTCTCAGCATTTCCCTTCTTGTAGGCAAAATTAAAGTAGAATATACAATCAAGTAGCATAAACAAGTCTCGCTCTCTTTTTCACATTTCCATTGAAGGAAAAGGTACCAGCTTCATTAAACAATAGAAGCCTTGAGTCATTTCAATTTTAAATTTGATCTTTTTTCCTTGTTACTTGTTTAATTTGATCAAATGTTGTTTTATGTGAGATGTATTCTCATCATATAGGATGCTATTGGTTTGCAAATATTCAATGAATTTGGATTTCATCCTACTTCGACCACTCATCTCTGTCCTTTTATGAAGCTAAGATGAAAAATGGAAATTACTGCAAATAAATATGTATTATTTTATAATTTTTTATTAGCTTTTAAAGTTAATATGGTGGCTAGAATTGTATATGAAATTTGAATCCATAAATTTATGTTCTTTTTATTCAGCTATAGTTTCCATCTTACAACTTTATTGTTCCCAATCAACCAATACTTTCTAGCATATGTTATACATTTACTATTTCTGTCATCACCATTACAAGAGAATCAAAGATTACAATTATAAATCGTTTCTCTGATAATTTTCTAAACTCTCCTTACTGCTACTAGTCTGGTAGCATAGCCATTTATAATCATAATGGATATGAACCATTTTATATAGACTATAATTCCTATAACATTTTATCTTGTAATTGGTGATTGCTTTGCTTTATTATGTTTCATTGTTCAGGAGTTCTTCAACATCTAATTGATCGTAGTACATTTTTTTCACTGGATTTAAAAGCGACAATGCATTCAGGGAATTATTTTTGGCCAATAGTGAAAGTATTTTGGTTTTTGAAATACATTTATGATGAGCACCAGTGTTGCAGCAAGAATGCTACAACTCGGGCTACCAACTTTACTTTATCAACCTATGGTTCATATAATCTTTGAGGTGATAGTGTTGTATACACAAGTAAGTGTGATGGGTCTGATCTTTGTCACTGCTAAGTTGGCAATAGACTACTAAGGTTTTTCAAACCAGACTTCTATGGATTCAGAAGAAACTTGATTACAATGAGGGAAAGGGAAATCTACTCTAAAATAAAGCTCGTCTACTGCAGTAAGGAAAAAGATTGATATAACATGCTAAAACACACCATTTTCTAACTAACTGCTAAGAGGCTTTGCTTCAAAAGAATGCTACATGAACATGTATGTAATCCTACTACCCTAAGCATGCAGATTCAAACCATCAAACCTTCTAGTGTTGTGCATGTAAATGAATAAAATAAATATGTTTTTCCTTTTGTCTTCTTCTTATGTGAAAGTGTGAAATATAATATCTTTTGGTAATGTGCCAGGTGGCTTAGGGATGATGGTGAATGGTCAGAAGGCTTGGGAGACAAGTAGGGACCCTTTGATATCTTCCTAGAGGATTTTTCCTCAATTCTGCCTACAAACAGGCCACTACAGGTCAACCTATAGGATATCCTAATGCATTCTACCAGATGTCCTCAAAACCTCCAAGATCCCTTATATTTCTAGAGGATACATCTAACAGCAAAAAGATGGGTGTTGAAGGTGATGGAAGGATTAGGGAAGGTTGTTGGTTGATTGAATGAAGCAAGGGAGTAGCTAGGACCACTTCAGAACTCAAAACCAAAGTAGGGAAATGGCTTGATTTTCTCAACAAGCTTGGAGAAGTTTCCTTGTGAAATGATGAAATTGGTGAGGGTTTTAGTGAAAGCAAGGAATGATAATGGATGGATGAAGTTGTGATGAGGGTGTTGACTATGAAATCTCTCTATACTTTTGAAACATCTGCACTGCATCATACATGGACATTTACGCAAAAGTTATGCAAACAAGAAGAATTTTAATTATTTAAGGAAAACAGAATTTCATTAGCTAGATGACTACTTCATGCATGAGGAAAACATGTAGAATAAGATGGAACATTGATGAGATCTAATGTAATATTGAAGATAAAAGAAATGATAACTAAATCCTACTCTTGCAAACTGATATGACCTACGTACAAAAAACCATAAATTCCATGAGAAAGTAGAATTCTGTCTTTTTGGGGCTACATATGAGTTCTTTCCTCAAACCATGATCCTTGAAGGAAGGAGTGAGGCCAAAACCACCTATTGATATATTTTTGATGTTCCTTTGTCTCTTCTAAGCTACTGTTGAAGTAAAGCACAAATGGAAGCAAACTAATAAGCAAATTGATCAAATCTACACTACTTGCAATGAAATAATTCTAAAGACAATTCAACCATTAATTTATGAAATCAATCTAAGCATACAAATACAAGAAGAGGATACTTTTCTGCGATGGTTGGAACCTAACCCAAGAGCTTCAGCCCTCTGAGTTAACTCAGTTCTGGAGGAAGGAATTGCTTATTCTCATTAACAAAACAGAAAATTACATAATAATGTCTTCCACAAGTCTTGAACTCGAAAATGACTAGTGTTTTTACAGCAAAAACTTGAATCCTAATGAGGCTCTAGGCCTCTTTATTTATACAACTGAAGTCTCCAAAGACTTCCTTAAATCTAGGGAGGCTCAAATCCCAAACTCGACATAAACTAGCTATTTAATTGTCACTTGCTCGACTGCCTTTTTATCTCCATGACTTGGCTTCTTGTACTTTGAGCTAGTGTGATTGATGGAGGAATATTGAAAGGAGGGAGGAGTCAATGAGGAGGATCTTCATCCTACAATCTCTCCTCCTTCTCTCATTTGAGTTTCAGCCAAAAATTAGCCAAAATTCCATGATTTTCTCTCACAAATATGCAATCAATGCACATTAGTCCACTAGGCATAATATCTCACTTTGACTCATCTCATTAAACAAAATACAATCAAAATATGTAATAAATTGTGAGAAGAGTTGATTTGACTAAGCTAGGAGGTGGATTAAGGTCCATATAGTTACCCAATGATGAGGCTCATCATCACCCACCTGCTGAAAGTGTTGCTCATCCTCTAAGAAACTCAATCAATATCCATGTCTTTCATGGCTCTAGTGGCCTCCTTGAAATACCATGCTTCTGTTGTAGTTTACTCTTCATATGCATATAATCATGCCTTCCTTTCTATCTCCTCCTAATGCTTTCTCTCTTCCTGTTCCTTCCTTCCTTCCAACATTCCTAAGAGCAGTGGTGGAATGAGTCTCAAGCCAATCCAATTGAATTTGAGTCTTTGGAGAGCTTGCTTGTACATGGGTGTCATGTTAAGTTCTTCTCTCATTATTTGAGGAGAATGGTACTCTCTAATTTTCAAACTGTAGGGAAAAGTATTCCATCCCCTTTGGCAATCTTGCATGCTTTCATCTCCTAACAGCTTGAACATATCCTCAAAGTGTGTAATTTCTTTCTCTTGGGTAGCAAGGTACCTGGGTGCAAGTTGAGGGTCATTTGCAATCAAGTTATGTGTGTTGATGACATCCATTGAATTTGACTTCTCAAATATTATCATGAGAGGTTATGTTTCTTCCCTTTCCATTATTTTCTTCATCTCTGTAGCCCTTGCTTCCTCGTGGTTCATCCATGATTCCAAATCCATCAACTGTAAGTCCCCTAGTTTTGAATTAGGGTCCCATACATTTAGATTTGTCAAGGCTAAATTATGTAGGTAGAAATAAAATAGTTTATACCTATCCTTCAATGTGCAATGATCACAAAGATCAATGAACTATCTATAATATTGGAATGACATAGTGCCTCTTTGTGCTAGGGTCTTGATTTGGAACTGCAGACACTATTCCTTGAGGTATAATGCATAGGACTTAGCTGGCATCCTGCACTGGATTGCCTCTAAGGATAGACTAGCCATGGATGCCAATTGATTCTCTCTTTCTTGTAGTTATCCCCTTAACCATGCATTTTCTTCCTCCAACTGAGCTTTCATCGTTGCCTCTCTGTTCCTCAAGCTACTAAGTTCTCTAACCATCTCTTTAACTTTTTCCTCCATGTGACCTATGTCCTCCACTCCTTTGAATTTGGAAATCTGCATCCATCTATGTGTTCTTACCCTTTCTTTCTCGAGCTCAAAGAATAATGGGATGGAAAATTTATGTGAAATGATCCTATCCCCTTCAATAAATCTATAGTAGGAGTGAAGGTTAGGTTGAGGGCTAGTTTCCCTTAGCTTTGGATCCTCCTTCTTTGTTTCTTGCTACATACTCTCTTCTTTATCCAATTTTTGTGTTTCCTGCAGGTTTAGCAAAGTTTCCTATAGGATTTCCTCTACTTCCTGTAGGTGCTTCTGTGTATCCTGTAGGATGCCTTTTCCTTTGGATGAGGCAAATCTAGTCACAGGCCTTCTAACATAAGTGATAGGAGACTTGGGAGAGGATTGTCCTAATGATCCTTCTCCTTGAGTTTTCATTAGAGGAGCCATAATCTCCTATTGTTTGGGTGAGTCTTCAATAACAATAGGAACCTTGGTGGGAGTTTGAGGTTTTCCCTGCCTTATTCTTGTACTTTTTATTTTCCTAAAGTACAATGGAGTTTGTCTCTGTCTTTTCCCTTTTTTCTTGATAGAGGTACTAAGGGCAGTGGCGACACTTGTTGACTCTTTCTCAATGAGTTCTGGACTTACCATCAGTTATTCCTCCTTTTCTTTTGCCTCCTCTTTTCTATTCCCCCTCTCATCTTTGTCTTTCTCCTCTTCTTCTCCCTCTAGTTCCTCACCGTGTTCATCAGTTTCCTCCTTTGCATCTTCTTTTGTCTCTTCATCACTTTCCTTCTCTTTTTCTTCCTCTTCTTCCTCATCTATTTCCTCTTCATCCCTCTCTGTTTCTTCTTCCTCCTTTTCAATTTCTTCTTCATCCCTTTCACTGGCAGTGGGGCTCTTGTCATATTCAAGGGATTTTTTATCTTCCTTTATCTGCATGTCTCTGAAAGTCTCCCATGTGATAGGGATTCTAAGGTTTTGGAGGGCATCTTCTACGGTAAGTATAATTAACCCATGATGGGCTAGCTTTTGATGGTTTCCTTCTTGCACCTTCATGCTCATATATATCACTGATTGAAGAAGGAAGTAGGGTATGCTAAGTCTATTTTGAGGAGGTGTGTTTGCTCCAAACCTCAATCCTTGGAGAAGCCTAAAATGGTATCCATATACCACACTATACCTACCTTCACATGAGATATACTTTACAAGGTGGTAGCTAATTTCATTCCAAGGATAGGGTAGGCGTCCTATGCTCACTCCATTTATGTCTTCCATTGCCTCCTCTCCTAAAAAGAATTTCTTCTTTGCAGTTTGGCTATTTCCCTTATCCTCCTTTCTCCAAGGCACTCCTAAGGGAAGTGTGGTAATTATGCCTATGATTTCAAGGGTGAGCTCTATGGAGAGGCCTTTCACCACAACAGTGTCATGGGTCCTAGTTAGTAGAATGTAGGAGAGAGAAAAACCTTTGGCTACTTCATCATCATACCTCCTCAATTTCTCAAAGAAACCCATCCAATTGTGTCTTGTGAATATCTCTAGCACAGGAGGGAGCTAACTAATCCTCACTGTGTTGATGGGTTCCCTCTTATTAAATCCCCCTATCATTTTCTCTGATGGATGGAGGGTGTATATGTCTGATACAGAATTTAATGAATAAGGAAATTTAAATCAAAATTCTAAGTATGCAATTCCCTTATGCTGCAATAATTTCCAACAAACTAGAAGTTTTTTTTTTTTTTTCATTTGGAAAAATGTGGGGAAATATAGAGCCTACCTCCATATCATATCTTGATGAATCCAACCCCTGTTTTTCCCTTTTAAACCTGCTCACTGCCAATCCTGTAGGTGTTGTACTGTATCCTGTAGGATCTCCTGTACAATCTTGTAGGTGGTCCTGCACAGGAACAAAATGAATTTTACCTTTCCTATAGACTGCTTGAGCACTGAGAGCAACTTTATAGTGTGTAGACTCGAGAATTTTAATGCTTCTATGCATGGGGATCAACATTTATTTCCTCATATGGGTGATTTGATTGGAGTGTTCCGATGGCAGCCGAGGTACGGGTCTACATTTTTGGATCGTTGGTCCCACTACCACATCATCATTCTCCTCAACTCGTAATCAACTCCCACTTCAAGAATTTGTAGCTTAACTACTTTTGACCTCATCTCTTCTTTTCCTTGACTTGACTGATGCCACATGTGTAAGGACTAACTATCTTCTCCTCATTGACTGAGCAAAGGTGGCCAAAGTTAACTGGCTACCTTTTGCTTGTAAAAAAGCTCTTTCTCAACTTTTGCATGTTTGATCATGTTATGCTAATGAGAGAGTGGAAGCGAGATACTTACCTGTGGTAATGGTGCCTTGATGTTGTTTGTTGAAGAATGAATTCTTTGTTGTGTGATTGCTGGATGTGCTTTTCTCCTTTATTTTTTATTTTTATTGTCCTCTGATGATTTTCTTTGATGTGTAGGTACTTGGATGTTGATGTTGATGATCCTGATGCTACTGCTAGGCTTTGGAGGAGCTTCTTCTACCTCTGGATCTCCATGCTTGAATTTAACAACAACCTGTGATTTTTGTTTTGTGGGATAGGCTACTACAGGATTTCCTACAGGATGTCCTGTAGTTGCCCCTCCCTCAAAAATTTTAATCATTTTCCACCACTGGAGCTTGAGGATGGTTGGCATGGGTAGAGAAGGGGTCTAAGAATTTGTGAATGAGGAAAATAACCTTCACGTGTTGTCCCCTTTTTCTTTGTCTTCATCCTCTTTTCTTTTCCTTTTCTTTGAAAATTGTATTTTATATTTTGAAGCTGACTTTTTTTATGAATGCAAGGGTCATCATGGTGGAGAGAGGTATGGTGATGAGATGGTGAAATAT
>APFE030383939.1:52708-63279 GCA_000404065.3 Pinus taeda
CCAAGCCCCAAGAGGGATCAAATATTTTTTCACTCTATGCTAGTTTGCATATCACGATATTTGATACCTCTCGGGGTTAGTAGATCCAGAGTAAAGATGGATCTATTCTGGTTTAATTCCCCCATTTAAATAGGCTACATTCCAAGTGAATACCATGGGTCAATACCATGTGCCATTTTGGTGAATACCATGGGTCAATACCATGTGCCATTTTATTTTTATTAATACTAATATTATGGTTAATAATGTTTTTTTGCATGGTATTAATAACAATCTAGTCCATGGTATTTGTCCCATATTATTTTGCCCATAGGTTTTACCTAAATATAACGCATTTTTGAGTGTTCGTAAATATAAGGTGAAAAATGTTTTATTTGTTTACTATACCTCTCATTTATTTGTATTTTTATTAATTTACCATACCTCTTTTACAAATATGGTATTTGGCCCATAGATAAAACCTCTTTCTGAGCCTACATAAATAGAACGAGGGTTATGGACTAAATATAAAAAGAGGTTTTATTTATTTACCATACGTCTAGTTTATTTATATTTTTATTGATTTACCATACCTTTTGAGTAAGTATAAAAGGACATTTTATTTATTTACCATATCTCCACTTTAATTATATTTTTATTTGTTTACACCCTTGCTTGTATATAAGGTGACTTATGGAGTAAATATAAAAATTGTTTTATTTATTTATCATACTTTTCATTTATTTATATTTATATTAATTCACCATACCTCTTTTGTAAATAAGGTATTTGACCCATAGGATTCACTTAAATAAAACCTATTCTTGAAAATGGGCGAATGGATTCACTTAAATAAAACCTATTCGTGAAAATGGGCGAATGGAAGGTTCTAACTCCTAATTTCAAGGGCTAAATTTACCTTTTTTACCCCCTCCCTTAATAAAAGGTGGGCTATTTGAGGTGATTTGTAAAAATGTACTATGATACAAAATTCGCCCACTAAAAATTTAAAACCCCTTAATTTCGCCAAAGGGCGAACATTCGCCCCTAAAATTTTCTATGGTTTCCTCTTATTAAATCCCCCTATCATTTTCTCTAATGGATGGAGGGGTGTATATGTCCGATAAAAAATTTAATAAATAAGGAAATTTAAATGAAAATTTTGTGTATGCAATTCCCTTATGCTGCAATCATTTCCAACAAACTAGAAGTTTTTTTTTTCATTTGGAAAAATGTGGGGAAATATATAGCCTACCTCCTTATCATGATTTGATGAATCCAACCCCTGTTTTTCCCTTTTAAACCTGCTCACTGCCAATCCTGTAGGTGTTGGACTGTATCCTGTAGGATCCTGTAGGTGGTCCTGCACAGGATCAAAATGAATTTTTCCTTTCCTGTAGACTACTTGAGTGCTGAGAGCAACTTTATAGTGTGTAGACTCAAGAATGTGAATGCTTCTATTCATGGGGATCAACATTTATTTCCTCATATGGGTGATTTGAGTGGAGTGTTCTGATGGCAGCCGAGGTACGAGTCTACATTTTTGGACCGTTGGTCCCACTACCACATCATCATTCTCCTCACCTCGTAATCAACTCCCACATCGGGAATCCGTAACTTAACTACTTTCGACCTCATCTCTTCCTTTCCTTGACTTGAATGATGCCACATGTGTAAGGACTAACTATCTTCTCCTCGTTGACTGAGCGAAGGTGGCCAAGTTAACTGGCCACCTTTTGCTTTTAAAACAACTCTTTCTCAACTTTTGCATGTTTGATCATATTATGCTAACGAGAGAGTGGAAGTGAGATACTTACCTGTGGTAATGGTGCCTTGATGTTGTTTGTTGAAGAATGAATTCTTTGTTGTGTGATTGTTGGATGTGCTTTTCTCCTTTATTTTTATTTTTATTGTCCTCTGATGATTTTCTTTGATGTGTAGTTACTTGGATGTTGATGTTGATGACCCTGGTGTTGTTGCTAGGCTTTGGAGGAGCTTCTTCTACCTCTAGATCCATGCTTGAAGCTAACAACAACTAGTGATTTTTGTTTTGTGGGATAGGCTACTACAGGATTTCCTATAGGATGTCCTGTAGCTGCTCCTCCCTCAAAAATTTTAATCATTTTCCACTGTTGGAGCTTGACGATGGTTGGCATGGGTAGAGAAGGGTTCTAGGAATTTATGAATGAGGAAAATAGCCTTCACATTTTGTCCCCTTGTTCTCTGTCTTCATCCTCTTTTATTTTTTTTTTCTTTGAAAACTGTATTTTTTTTTTAAGCTAACTTTTTGTATGAATGCAAGGGTGATCATGGTGGAGAGAGGTATGGTGATGAGATGGTGAAATAGATTTCTTTTTTTTTTTGACATGGGTAGGTCATTCTTGCTCTAGCGTTACTTCCTTTAGGATTCCAAAGCCACTATAATTCTTATAGTATCATCCTATAGGTTTTCAGGGAATCCTGTAGGTTTTTAGGGAATCTTGTAGAACAGATAGAACCCTTGCAAATTGAGGTAAATGAGTAGAAAAATGGATGGAATGATGGAATGATGAAGGATAACGAATGGAGAAATAAAAAAATGAGCTGGATAGGTCCCTTTTGATTCTCTCTTGTTGCTTCGATCCTCCTCCTGTTAAACTGCAAACAATATTTTCAAAGTTTTCTTTTCTCTTTTTTTTTTTTGAAAGCAACTAGTCTACCTCCAGGAGGTTTTCATCTTATCTTCTTCTCCTAGGTGCCTCAAAAGATGTTTTCACCCAGGGATTTTTTTATTTATCTTTTTTTTTGACACCATTGGGCTGACTCAAGAGGTTTTCAACCCAACAATGGGACTCAGGTGCCTCATGGAGGTTCTCACCTGAGTCTCCTTATTTTTCTGTTTTTTTTCTTTTTTCTCTCCCATTGACTTGATGAGGTAGGAGTTGAGACTTGCTCCACCACCATCATTATTTTCCTGATACCATCAATGAACTCTTGCTTTGACAATGGCTTCTTGTAAACCTTCAATCTATGCCCATTAACAAGTAAAGGAATAACCTCTGCATCTATGGTTCTAATCTACACTGAACCATTATCATGACATTTCTCTATGACATAAGGCCCTAACCATCTAGTCCTTGACTTTCCCTTAAATTCTTTATATCTAGAATCATATAACAAAGCCCAATCACCTTCTTGAAATTTCTTGTCCTCGATGTTCTTGTCATGCCAGATCTTCCTCTGAATTTGAGTCACCTTTGTGTGTAGGAGGGCCTACACTATGAACTCATTTAACCCATTCAACTAGATCATTCTCTTTTTTTGTGCACTATTGAGACCTAGATCTAGTCAAGCTGCCATCCTCAATGTATTGTACTCAAATTCAATGGACAACAGGGTCTTCTTCCCATAGACCAACTCATAGGGTGTGAATCTAGTGGTGGTCTTCTAGGTGGAATTGTAGGCCCAAGTGGCCTCAACTAATCTATCTCCCCAATTTTTTCTGCTGCTGCTAACCACTTTTGTTAGAATTCCTTCGAACGCTCTGTTGGTAACCTCCACTTTCCCATTAGCATGTGGGTGATAGGGAGAGGATGTTCTATGCTTGATGTTGTGTTGGCTTAACAAGTCTTCAATCATGTTAGATGTAAAATGGCTTCCTTGATTAGTGACCAGTTCTCTAGGGTACCCAAACTTGTAAAATACATTTTCTCTTAAGAACTCAACCACCTTCTCCTTTGTTGTTGCGTTGTTTACCTTGGTTTCAACCCACTTGGTCAAATAGTCAGTGCACATAATGATGTACTGCTTTTTCTTGGAGGGAAGTCCAATAGGTCCAATGAAATCCATGCCCCACTTGTCAAATGGCTTGAAAGTCACTTGAGGTTGTAGAGGCATTTCATCCCTTGGAGTAGGCTTTCCCATCCTTTGGCACCGATTACACTAACTGGTATACCTTCTCACATCCTGATGAAGAGTGGGCCAATAATAACCAGCTTGTAACACCTTGAATGTTGTCCTCTTGGCTGCAAATTGACCTCCACAAGGCCCATCATGACAGGACAAAAGGATGTCAAAGACTTCCTCCTCCCTGACACATCTCCTTAGAATTTGATCTGGGCATATGAAGAGGTTTCCCCCAATCCAAGTGAATAGGGCACTCTTCCTCACAATCTTTCTTTTCTCTTTGGAGGACAAATTCGATGGGAACTATGCAGACACCAAATAGTTTTCTATGCCAACAAACCATGGAGAGAGAACTGAAATGAAGAATAAGTGTTCATCCGGTAACTAATCATCAACCATTCCTTCCTCCCCTGTAGGAAAATTTAATCTAGACAAAAAATCTGCAAAAACATTTTCCTTGCTAGGCTTGTCAACAATAGTTAGATCAAACTACTATAATAAAAGTAACCATCTAATTATCTAGGAATTCACATCAAGTTTATCCATTAAATATTTAATTACAGCATGGTCAATATGTACAAATGTTTGAAAACCTATAATGTAATGCCTAAATTTGTTCAATGAATGCACAACATCTAGGAGCTCCTTTTCGGTCACTGTGTAGTTCAGCTCGGCCTTTAACAAATTCTTACGCGGAAAGTAAATGGCATAAGGAAATTTGTCATCTATTTGGCCTAGAGCTTCTCTTATGGCTTTGTGTGAGGCATCAGCGTGTATATGAAAAGGAAGGGCCCAATTTGGGCCTCAAAGAATAGGTGCAGCGATCAATTTGTCCTTCAGGGTGCCCATGGCCTCTTGACAACTTTTTGACCATACAAACTTAGAGTCTTTGGCTAACAACCCAAATAAAGGAGAAGCTAATTTTCTAAAGTCTTTTATAAACCTATGATAGTATCCAACTAGACCTAGAAGACTTCTGACATCTCTCTGCTTTTGCGAAGGTGGGACCCTTTGGATGATGACTATTTTGTTTGGGTCCACCTGCAGTCCTTGCTGGGATATTGAATGACCTGGAACAGTCCCTGAAGTCATCAATAACTCACATTTTTTTAGACTAAGAGATAGGTCCATTTCAATGTGTTTTTTTAGCACCTTACCTAAGTTGGATAGAGCCTCCTGGAAATCACACCCATAGGGTGTAAAATCATCCATATAAATCTCTACTGCATCATGGAATAGCTCGGAAAAGATACTCAGGACTGCTCTCTAGAAAGTGGCAGGGGCATTGCATAGGCAAAAAGGAAGGACCTTATAGGTGAAAGTACCCTAAGGACAAGTGAATATGGTTTTATCTTGGTCTTCCAGGTTGATCTGGATTTGATTTTACCCACTGAACCCATGTAGGAAAGAGATAAATTTTTTCCCTGCCAAGCCATCTAGCACTTGGTCAATGAAAGGTAGAGGGAAATGGTCCTTCTTTGTGGCTTTGTTTAACTCTCTATCATTGACAAAAATCCTCCACTTCCAATTTTTCTTTGCAACCAACACCAAAGGAGAGACCCACTCACTGTCTGAGGTAGGGTAAATGAATCTTGCATCACAGCTTTTGCAGTTCTTCTTTGACTATATCCTTGAGAGTTGGATTCATTCTCCTTTGGGGTTATCAGACTAGTTTTAAACATTATTTCATATAAATGTGGTGAGTACACACCGAGGGGTGCACTCCCTTCATTTCTTTATAACTCCAAGCAAAGGCATCTAAATGTTCCTTTAACATGTTGCACAACTTTTCTTCTTGTTGTACAGAAAGAGATGGGTTGATCTTCAAAGTTCTCTCATGGATGAATTCTATGGTTTTGACACGGGTAGGGTTTGAATCATCTAAGCATAGGTCGATCTGATGTTTGTTCTAGGTTTCTTTTACTACTGCCTCTAAGGACAATGTACTAGGAGTTGGACTTTAGAGTATGTGTTCAATCAAATCATCTTCATCCAATTGTCCTCCTCCCATGGTTGTCTCTAAGTTATAGAGTTGGGCTGAACAAAATGCATCTTCTTCCTCCTCCTCTAGCCATAAAGGTATGTCAGGTTGTATAGATGGTTGGGCAGGAGGTTACAGGACTAACTGCTTGGACATATGCCCATTTTTTATAGTCATATTTCCAGCCATGCAACTAATATAGGCATTGGAAGTGGCTAACCAGGGCCTCCCAAGGATGAGAGGGTAACCAGTAAGCTTGGACTTAGGCTGGAGAACTAGGAAATCTGCAGGGTACTCCCAAGAGTTAATGGAGACCATCACATACTCCACAATCCCCTCAGGGGTCACTTTGGAATGATCTGCAAGTTGCAAGACTGTTGTGGTCTTTCTCAATGAACCCTGGAGATTCAAATTGAGCATGGTGTCCTTAGTCATCACATTAAGGGCAGCTATAAGATCAATCAAAGTGTGTGGGACAATGGTGCCATTGATGTGCACATCTACTATAGGGCTTCCAGGGTCCAAATACTTTGGACAAATTACCTACTCCAGCATTAAGTCGAACAACTGTCCAATGACATTACTGGTAGGGGCGTCTCTTTTTCGCCTCCCTGGATGTTTGAAGTAGTTCTCCTTAATAAGCTTGTTGTAAATAGATACATCATTTATGGCTTGGAGAAGTGGAATTTTGATAAATAGATTTTTCAATTCTCCTAGAAGTTCACTCTCTTCTGGGGTAGGCTGGAGTGGTTGGGTTAATCTCTCAGGAAAGGGTGGTGGATTTACTTTAGGCATCATTTCCTCTCTTTCTTCCTCACTCTCCATAGGTGGAGGTAGAAGTCGGTTGTCTGGGAGTACTCTCCCAGATCTCAGGTTGATTTATTGAATCTCCACATCATAAGAAGGATATGATCTCTCTCCACTATATACGTGTTGTGCCTGTCTGTTGTTTGGGTTCAGATTTGGCTGGGCAGGCATATGCGGTTGTTTAGGTGGATAAGGGTATAAAAGTTGTGGTTGAGTAGCTGGTGAAGGCAATAAAGCTGTAGCATTATTGTATGGGTGTAATATCCCTCCCTTTAATAATAAATAATAAATAATAAAAATAATAATAAATAATATTAATAATATAAATAATAAATTTCAATAAATAATAAATAATACAAATAAATAATTAATATAAATATATAAATAATAAATAATAAATCACTTAATAATAAATAATAAAAATAATAAATTCATAAATTGATATTTAAAATACAAGAAATAAATAAAATATAGAAAATAGTAATAACTACACTAAAAGCTCTAAATAAGAATAAATAGTTATAAAACAAAGAAAGCAATAAAAAGAATCAGTAAAGCTAAAAATCAAAAGAAAAGTAAAAAATCAAGAAGGATAAAAATCAAGTTGCATGTAGACACATGGAGTGTGTGCATGTGGTTCCCCATCCAATTTTGTTCTATTTAATAGATGGTGAGGAAGAGGAGAGGCATTCTTGCATCCATCATTCCGAGATTCTATCTGTCATTCTCTTGGGAGAAGGGTATACTAAGACTTAGGAGCACTGGGAGTAGTCGTTGATTGAGGGCTCGGGGGTGGCCAGTTGTAGCAGAATCCTGCGCAATTGAGCCTAGGGTTGGGAGGAGAGTCGTCCCCAAAACCCTGTTGTGGTAAGCCTACTTCTACCACAGGTAAGCCCAGGTAAGTACTCTTCATAGTTAAAATTTAATGTTAATAAGTTAATTAGATATCTATTTTGGGGTTGTTACAATGGGGGCTTCCACCCCTAGGGAAATGCATTCCACTAAGGTTGTGGCAGAGCATATGGCTGAAATGATTGGATGGTCGGATGGGAATGGTACTGAGGTACAAAGGACCAAGGAGGAGGTGTAGACCAGGAATGATGATAAGGAGGCTCCCAAGAGGGAATGGATGTGATCTGGTTGGGGTTGAATATGCATGGGATGACCCTTGCATGACCTGCTGGTATGGCCGAGACCCATGAGGTGTCCTTTGATTTATGTAGCATAGATGTTCAGTCACCCCTTTAGCTCCCTAATATACAAATTTTAGTCTAGGTAGAGAAGGGCACTTGTCTGTGGAGTGGTTTTCTTCACAAACTGAGAAGACTTCAACCAGGTTTAATGGACATTCATTCCTAGGGTGCCTCCTTATGCATCTAGGGTAAAAAATGGCTAAGGCTCTCTCTACCTCCTCTGGTTTTATCTTAATGTGGATAGTGTCCATCTATAGGGCAAGGTTTTGCAACATCTCACGCTTGAAATCTTCCATCATGTTTCCAATTTCACCCTTGATGGATGTATTCGAAGAGGATGGACTGACCATAGGTTGACTACCCCTACCCTTTTTCCTAACTGCCCTAGAATGGTTTCTAAAGATAGTCTTGATATCTTCATAGGGTAGCTCGTAGATGTCCCCTATTGCTAGTAAGTTGAGGGTATCCAGAAGATATTCCCTTACCCCTCTAAGCAGGACTAGCTTCAACGAATGAAGATCAAGTGTGCTCCTGACCCTTTTGTAGCTAAGATGGAATCTTTCTTCGTAATCCTCTAGGGATTCATAATTCCCTAGGGTCATCCTAATTTTTTTTTGTCTTTAGTGTCTTTAGTGTCTTTAGACCTATAGTAGTCTCGATACTTTTTGTTGAAGGCTTGCTACATCTGAGCCCTGATGCTATCCCCAGGTAAACCCATGAACTAGCACAAAGTTGCATCCTTGAGAGTGGATGGGAATAGTTTCAACTTCTACTCATCATTGGTGTAATCATAGGTTCTGCATATAACAACAAACTCAAATAAGAAAGTGTTTGTATCTTCTGAGGTCGGGCCATGGAAATTAGGAAGAGAAAAGGGGCTTATATTCTTCATCTTTATATCCCCATTAATTTCTCTAGTGGGAAAGGCACCCTCAACTTGTTGAAAATAGCAATAAGAAATTCTAAAAATAGAAGTGCTAAAAATAGTATTTGGAGTACCAGTACTGGATTTAGCAGTTCAGGATGGATTCCTATTTTAGTCAGTGCCAAGAAAATTTGAATTTATACTTAGCAACTGTTTGAAAACAAATTAATTAATTCTCCATGAGTTAATTAGTTGTGAAAAATCAAACATGAAGTCTATGTAAAGAAATGCAATAGTTTATCCATTAATTGAGGAATTTATCCATCAGTTAAAGAGACAAGGATGAGTTCTAATTTGAGTTGTAATTAGTTGGCTCAGTTAACTGAGTCAAGTCCAGTTATATTGATTTAAACAGTTTGTTTAAATTAATGTGAGTTCAGTTAGTTAATCCATGCTTGCATATAACTGCTGCATTTCAGATAATTGAATATCTTCTTATGAATAACTCATGCATGTCAGTTCAGACAGAGACCCAGTTGAGATCAAAGTAGGGACATTGTACTATCAATTGGATGAATATTTTTCCTATAAAGGAAGCTCATCCATGATGAGGATTTACCTCCTTCAGGACTGCGTAGTTGGATCGGAGAGTAGTGAGTGTGTGAAGAGGCAAATTCACACAAGTGGCTACATTGGACTCCAATCAAAATTGCGCAATGAAATAGGAGGCTTGGAGGGCAAACCAGAGGTTAGATAGAGGCCTTTGACTATCTATGAGTAGCAGAGGTATTGCAGAGAGAGAAAGATAGCTTTTAAGCTGATTCTTTTTGTAATATTGTTTATATTTCCACTTGTATGATAATACATAGTTGGGGTTTTAGGCTGGTACTTTCCCTTGGTTATATCTTCTATGTTATGTGTGATTGATTTCTTCTTATCAGTTATATGTATTCAATTTATCTTGCTCATATTCGATTAAGCTTTTGCATAATTGTTTGTAGAAGTGGATCAAGTATTTTTCTTTAGTATATTGCATTATCAGGTGATCTACAGTGAGAATTTCTACATGGTATCAGAGGAAAGGTGATCAAAGGAGACAACAATATACTGAGAGGAGATTTCAAAGTTTTCAATTTTGGGTTGAGAGTTTGCAGAGCAGATATGAAAATTTTTGTACAAGATTTTCAGAAACAAATAGCATATTTGGATTCTTTGCAGGAAAGTACCCAAAATCAAACAAAAAAAATTGGTTGAATCGGAGTTCAGATGAGGGAGATATCGCTAATTTAAAATCAACACTTTTTCTAGAAAATTTCGTGACGGTGGGAAATATGAAACAGATTGGCATGCTAGCCAAGAACCTATATGCACTTTAGGTACAAGATCCATGCAAATCCTTGAGAAGCAAGGCAAAGGTTAGATACTTGGTGGTTGAGAGGGATATTACATTACCTCTCCACATGTAGCGCCAAAAGAAGTCTCACACGATTGTGGAGGAACCACAATTAGTGAAGCAACTTCAGGAGGTTCTGGAGCAGCCACAACTAGAGAAGTTGAGAGGAGATCGAGTAGATACATCTACTCATGTGGAGACCTCCAGTAGGGGGAAATTTCGAGCCAGGTGGGCAGAGGGATCACATGAAGCTATACCTCCAGGTAGGAGGTGGGGCGATGTGGTGTGATTGTCCCATGGAAGCTGATATGCGGGCAGGACCCTTGAGGTACCGAACCTCCTTGATTTGACTTTGCTACGGGAGCCTTGATGAGGAGTAGCAGGACTGACTGATTGGGTAGAGACAGATGCGGATGGAGAGCTACAATGTAGGAGTCCGAGGACTTTGTAGAGCTAGTGGGCTGCAAC
>APFE030383953.1:11691-42948 GCA_000404065.3 Pinus taeda
CACTTTATATGAGATGACATATGACATGTAAAAATAATATACTTTAATTTGGCATAGACTTTCTATAAAGATAAAGTACTTATAAAATAATTGAGAATAAAGAAATATATATGTATATATTATAAGATTAGGATAGATAGGAATATTATCAATTATTTTATCTTTATATAAAGTGATTCAAATTAAAGTGAAATATTGAAGTATTTTATTTATGGTACCAAATTTGGGGTTACATGGGAGTAAATGTGCATATAATGGAACTCTATTGTTAACTAAAGCATTCAATACACCAAACTTTAATAGAAGTGTCATCTATTATATGTACTAGATTTATGTAAAACATTTCTTCTTTTATAGATTTTAAATAATAAAATCTATTTTATGTAATCCAAAAATTAGAACAAAAAAAAGGGCATAGAAAAGAATTTAGAATTTAGTCCAGTTAAATTTAAATACAAATATTAAGAATGAATGTCGAAATTGTGTTTAGTAAACCTCTAAAATTTCTTATTAATTTAATTTTCTTTCCAATATATAATATATTTTATGTAATATATTTAAATAATACATTTCATTCATTTTGATTTGATATAAAATATTTGTATATTAAAATTTTGTTTTTTGGTTTGATATAAAATATTTGTATATTACAAGTTTGTTCATTTAGATTTAAATAAATAAATTGAGAATCCTTGTAAAATCTGTATTAATAATAAATTATGCTAATTTGTTATTAATTCAATTTCTTGTATTCAATATAAAATCTCTAGAATATATTAAACATGAATATATTAATATCTATTTTGCATTAATATTAAACATCAATATCTCTTTTAGTGTTATTAGTATTAATATTAATATTATTATTTACACATTCTTATTGTTTTTATTATTGTTATTATTAAATATAGATATTATTGTTAAACATAGAAATATATGTAAAAATATATTTTGCATCTATACATTGATGTGAATATTTTTTATGTAAATATTTTTATTAAACATTTTACTTAATAGCTTTAGCTTTATTTGGGTTCATTGATGTTAGGATTAGAATATTTGGTAATTTCATATCATTTGGTTCATGTAGCATTGTGTTAATTTATAACATTAGGTTTTGAAGTTTGGGTTTTCTAAGATTAGAAAAAATTAGTTTAATGTTAATATTTATATTCAAAATGAAAAAGTTATATTGATATTATAAATATATATGTAGAATCATTATAACATCAATAATAAACATAGAACTTATAGGTTTACTAACATTAATAGTCTTGGATTATGGAGGTTAGGTTTAAAAAATTGTGGAATTTTGTTCGATGTTGTAAGAATGTTATGATTGTTGATTCGATTTTATAGAATCTATATATGTGAAGTTTTCTGTATGTGTAGATGGTTAATTATGTATGTAGATTAATTTTAATTGTATTCAACATTAAATTGTTTTGTTGATATCAAATGTGTTTTTCTTTTTTCTATTAGGTGATTTCATTATTTGATCATGTATCCAACTTTTTAAAGTTGTCTTCCATTCAAAATACTTGAAATTTTCTTCCTCTAGCTCCCCTTATCAATTGTTATAAATTTTAGTAGTCTTTGTAAGAAATGGAAAAATGTTTTGGAAACCCCTTCTTTCTTATTAGGTTGCAATCATGTCTCTATGAATGAATTTGGATTTATGTTTCCTTTCCTCAATAGTGAAGACAATTATTTTACTATTGAATACCTTACTAAGACAAGGAACATATCTCATTTTCATTTGTGATTCATAGATTCAAGATACAGAGTAGAGTATACTATTGTACCAATGGTGGTTTTATCCTTACCAAGATAATTCTCCCGTACACAACTATTTTGTAACGAATCCATTTAAAAAGGCCTTTAAAAACATAGGGCCAATACGAATTGAATACTAGGGATTCTTTTCATTATTGGAAAATGTAAGCTACCGAAAATATGACTGGGTTATCCTAAAACATATGTATGAAAGAATGAAGTCTAAATTTTATGTTTGCAGTAGTCTTGATAGGGTATGGCAAAGGGTTAATGTTCAATTTGGTGGCACTTCAGCTCCTAAGAATGGAGTAATTTATAAAAGTAATTTTTTTTGGCTCTATCTAGAGAAGGAGTATGAAGGATATCCTCGGTATGGGTATACAATCTACTCGTTCGATGTAATAAAAAATGAATGTCACTTTTCATTTGTTTCAATTACCAAAATACGTCATATTTCGTTAGAAATATACATCGATCAGTTGATATGCTTTGTCAATGATGGCTCCACTTCTATATGGTCAATTGAAGAATTAGATCATTTCCAATTTGGTCAACCCTTAGTTGAATGAAGAATTGACTACTTTGAGGATGGTTCGGGTTTCATATGGAAGTTGTTGGAAGACATTTCTAGATATATAAATAGCAGATTTCCTGGTTATCTTCCATTTTGAACAGTCCATGTTGTGGTATGTGCAACTGCAGTGAAGTTCCTTTCCTATTATATGACATGATGAATCGCATCCATTTTCCAACAGATATTGATAATTCAACCAATAAACATATGTCTAGGTTTTAGAACCCAACACTAGAGGATTGCAATGACTTGATTGAGTATGGAAATGTTTTTGAATTTTCTCCCCATATGGATTTTGTTGATGAGATTCCATTGTTGGATATGGATATGGATTTTTAGGATATTAGTATTATTAGGAGTTCCTAGAAGTATTTTCATTTTATATACTCTCTATGGTTGTGGAAAATATTTCCCTTTTTGGTTCTATGTCTTTATGGTAATACTTAAAAATTATTCTTGTATCAATCTTTATGATGTAAAATATTTCATATTGTTTCCCCTAAAGTTTTCTTAATTACATGTAAATGTGTCTCGATGCTATGCATTTTTTTATGCTTGTATAATTATAATTGTTATGAGTTATGTTATACATGTTATTTGTATTGGTTTTTTCATTGATTCTCAAACAATGTTATATCTTTATGTACATTTTAATATTTTCATATATATTTTGATAGTATATAGTTCCAAAATTTTAGATACACTTCCCAATAATATAATTCTTAGAGTATTGCATCCCAATAGTATTGCTTTTGGTTTGATTCTAATATGATACATGCAAATTTAGACTTTTTTGTTTAAGCCAATTAGGGATATTCATTTATGTTTTTAGCCATTTTGGAAAATTCAACTTTGTTTCTAGCCATTTAAAAAAGCCTTATACATTTTGATAAGTTTATATCGTTCCATAATGAATATTTTATTATTCATTGTAGATATGTCATCTCAGGACACAAGCAAGCATACAAGAAAACAAAATTTATCACTAACATCACATGACAAGTGTAATGAAATTCGTCGTTTATGATATCAACAAAATAAGGATGCCATAAATGAGCATAGGAGAGATACATATCATAGAAGAACAAGTGAAGCCACTCTTGAAAATGATTTTATAATTCCTGGTAAGTATCATACTATGGATGATATAATGGAAAGAGCATTTCATGTTGGTAGTTCATTATCAAAATATGCTCCTCGTCAACATAATTTTGTTGTTCGATGCTCTCATGAAAATGCTCATAACATTTGGGAAACATCTTGCAATCAGGAAGAACATCATATTAATAATGTGTATGCGAATGTCTAGCCTAACCCTTCTGTATGTCCAATTTCATGTTTTGAACAAGCCCAAATGTTGCAAAACATCCATGGTGGAGGTAGTGACGACATTTTGTGTGATGATTTGGATGATAGCTTAATTGGCCATTTGTTTGATAATTTGGAGCCAGTTGCTTGAAACATCAGATCTTCCAATCATGCTTCCCAAAGTAATGTGGTCCCACCAAGAGAATCGGTCATCCCTGATAGTATTTCGCATGGAACAATGGAGGTAACATAATGATATTTTGACTTGTGTTGCAATAGTGGTTGTTTTATTACATTCCTCTATTTTCAAATTTTTTTTTACTAAACATATGAGTTATTTTCTTCTCTTGGAATAGGATACAACGCGTTTAATAGAGGTCTAGAAATTAACTCCTAAAGTGTTCCATCTAGTAATATGAGAAGTGAAGATGAAGCATGTCATAACTTTGTTGTGCAATTTCCTCGATGATCAAATTGCCAAACTAACGTAATTTTCAATGTTTTTAATTTTCTTTTCATTTTTTAAATTTCTAGTTGGCTGGACATTGAATTTTATGGCATATTTTTTTTCTTTGAACATGGCATAACTCATTTCAATAGAGGCATACAAATTAACTTCGTAGATGTTCCATCTACTAATGAGAATTGAAGAGGAACCATCTCATAGTGTTCATCCACATTGCCAAACAAATGTAAATGTTGAGTGCATTTGATATTTTTTTATTTTTTCATTTATAGTTGGATGGACATTGTATTTTATAACCTTTTATGGAGAAACATTATTTCATCTCATTAAGTTGGATAATTGGAATCCAAAACATAAACTTTTAAAACTAATGTAGATGTTCAATGTATTTGATTTGTTTTCATTTTTTAATCTTTATTTGTTGGAGATTTAGTTTTATAATGTATTTTATTTTTTTGAAACAAGAAACAACTCATATGAATAGAGGCATAGAAACTAACTCCCAAAATGTTCCATCCACTAACGCTATAAGTGAAGAGAAACCATCTCATAACCCTCATCCACATCAAGAAGCAAATGTAAATTTTGAATGCATTTGATTCTTTTTTCATTTTTTCATTTATAATTAACTGCAAATTAAATTCTAATATCTTTTATGAAAAAGAGACCTTTACATCATCTTAGGTTCATGAAATGCACACCATAAATGTGGAAATACCCTCTCATAGATCCATTCCACATGGTTCAAATTTGGGAAGGGAATATCATGTTACTGAAGATGAAAAACATTTTAGAAGAAATTTTCCTCTTCCAAATGGTTCTCAACATGGTCAGGCTGATAGAGATCATATTCATTTTGATGAAAACATGATTCCAATGCATAAAGGATTTCAAGAAAAGATAGATAGCTTTATAGCTGTCCAAATGTGCCACATTTGCTAAGAATCATATCCTATAATCCAGGTTTTGAGACCTTTTGAAGGACCTGTTTGCAGAATATGTAACCGTGGAAGAGGAGCCCATCATTTTTGTTGATATAATAACTTGGATATTGGTGAGAAACCTCATATTTTAAGAGTTCTTGCTCAAGTTGAAGAAATTCTAATAGCATGTGTGAATCCTATTTTGCAAGGAACACGTGCTTGAGGTGGGAAATATAAGGATAGAGGACCTACAATTAACTTTCCTCAAGATATTTCTACAATTGTACAAAGTCTTCCCCAACATGTTGAAGATATTGACTTTCCCATTGTGAGGAGACATACCACTCAGTATAAATATTACGAATGTTATGTCAAAAGATCTCGAATGATGGTTGCATTTCTTTTCAAAATCCAACATGATCAATATCATCAAGATGTTGTAATTGACTATAATTCAGTGAATTCTCTGCCCGAAAGATCAACAGATGTCTCCTGCATGCTTAAATCCGTTGATCATGATATTGAAGAATCTGAGAAAAATGCAACTAACAATGAAGGGTTTCCTACTAAGAATTTTCCCTCTCATGCTTCTTCTTTTGTTGCTCGCCTACCAAATGAACGAAGAGAAGTTGAACAAATTAGAGCATTTCTTGATAATGTTGATTCTTCACATGTTCAAGACATGGATTGGCCCAGTATTGTTACCTCTCCAGTGAATGAGTAGAATACAGAGGGGTTATTAGATATGGCATTCCAACATTGTTCCCTGCTAGTGATGTTGATTGGTTGCAACCACGTATTTGTAGTGTTGAATTTTATGAGTATGCATTGCATCTTCTTAGGTGCTATTATTAGAGATTTGGAAGCCATCCTTGCTTTTGATATTACCTATTGAACATGATAATGCAGTATCAAATCCAAGAAACAATTGTAATTTTTGTAAAAAGACATTTACATGATAACTCACCTACAACAATTAAAGAGTTACATCGCCAACTGTCTGATTTACCAGATAATAAGTTAGCTAAGCATCTTATGCAGTTTGGTTGTTCTCTAAGAGGTACAAGGGAATACTGGACTAAGTGTCAATTTGAATTGACTGATATGATTACTCAGTTGGGATGTCCGTCTTTATTTTTTACTTTGAGTGTAGCTGACACAAAGTGGCTAAAGTTGCATAACCTCATGCCCCATACATTCACATTCTTGTTCTTTAAATGAGCTTCATATGAAATTTGATAATGCTATCCAGTACCCTCATATTGCTGCAACATTTATGCATGATAGATTTAATATTTTTCAAGAGGAAGTTATCGAAAAATATCTTAAAGTTAAGGAATATTGGTACAAGTTTGTGTTGTTGAATTTATTTTCTATACTTTCTCAACTTTTATTATGATTCTATTTATATTGTTTGTAGTAACTATATCTTCAATTTCTTCATATATGACTGGCAACATAGAGGTTCAATACATATCCATGGTTTCCTTTGGTTGGAAGGTGCTCTTGACATTGAAAGACTCTATTGGTCAAATGGTTTAGATGTACAACTTGCAAAGAGATTCCTTGACAAATGTGTAACTTCATGGAATCCGCGTGTCATACATCGCCAAAACATAATGGTTCCATGAAGCCTCAATGATGGCCCTTTCCTATTGAATACTGGTCATATTTTCTCTTATAATCCTCATAATTATTATGAAGAATTGTTAAACCGTGTCCAAAGGCACAAAAAGTGTTGTGTAGATTCTTGTTTGCACAAAAAGGCACTATTCTAACATGTGAGTATATGCTTCATGGGATCTTTGTGATGAATCAAGACTGTTCATAAATGATCAAGGAAGAAAAAAATATGATCCAACAAGAAATGATGACAAGCTTAATGTACATAACATTGACCTTCTAACAATGTGGCATGCAAATGTTGATTTCCAGCTATTGCTTTCTCGCTATGTTGTCTTGAAATATATTGCTAAGTATGCATCAAAAGAAGAAAAAATGTCTGAAAATTATCATTGTATGTTAACTAGAATATCAAAATTTATTGGCTCTCAAGATCATGCTTTATGTGCATATATAAGGTTTCTTGCAGAAATGAATGTCAACCATGACATTGGAGCACAAGAAACGTGCCATATGTTGCTTAAGATACCTCTTGTTATTTGTAGTTAGAAATTTGTTTCCTTAAATGTTGGAAGAAAATTTTTAGGAAAATCTCATGGGGTGGCTTGCAATGTTCATCTGAGAATACTCTTGTTCGACATTATTAGAAGAGACCTATTTTCCTTGAACATCTATCTTTGATAGAAACAACAAGATCTTGGAAATTTGATAGCAAGTGTAAAAAATATCCATGGAAGCTTAGAGATGTTCATGCTATTGTTTGAGTTTGGCCAAAATTTTATTATATTCTTGGTGAGGCTTCATATGAATTTGAAACCTTTTGTTGGAGATAATTTGTCTTATTCAAGCCATTTCATGACATTCCTACAGAAATTGGCATTTTAGTTGAAATTATTATTGAAACCAGGAGGAATTTCTGATATCAAGCATGTCATGTTGACTGAAATCCATCAATTGTCGACAATATTGAAGGTGATGAAGATGGTAATTTTTCTGACCAGGATTTTCCAGAATGGCATATTTTCTCTCACTTGCTTCCACCAAATGATGTGAATGTTTTGATCTTGACATCCTTGGTCGAACGGACTTTGATATATCCTTTGACTAAGAAACTACAACTATTTATGATGATGTTGTAGAAGAAGCTATTAATTTTATAAGGAATGCAAAATGAAGGGGTGATATTGTTGACCTTTTAAATAGAACATTTGCATCTCCAGATTCATTGTGAGGAAAACAATGAGTTTCTTTTGAAATTATTTTAAGGCACTTTATTGAATATGAGATTCATGAAGCTCTTCTTATGATTGTTCAGGGCACTGCGAGCACTGGGAGGTCTTTCCTTATTTGTCAAGTATTGGAAGAAGCCCTTTGCTTCTTATTGCCCCATCAGGGATAATTTCTTTTAATATACATGCAAAAACAATACAGTTAGCTCTAAAAATTCCAATTAAAGGTATGCAGCCACTATAGGGGTAGTCATGTAGGTTTGAACCCAGTACAAAAATTACTTGCATATGAATTCTAAAACACAAAAAATAAACAATGCGAGAGCATAACACATAAAACACATAGACAAAAGTTCCCCTAGATCCCAAAACCAGGACTACGAGCTTGATTTTTCATTATTTTCCTTTCAATGTTATAATTCATATTTATACATGCTGAAGCATCTAATACCATGGACCAAAAACCATCGCGCCAAAAACCATGTGCAAAAACAATGCAAAAAACCATAGGTAGGTCTGCCCACCTAATATAGGATCCAAAAAAAATTTCCCCGAGGCACTACCCTGGACCTTGTAGAGGGCGGCTAACCTCCACCCTCAAACCCCATATCACCCCCCCAATTGCACAGTCCACACAACGTAGGGGGGGCTCCAACCCCTCTCTAACCGCCCGGTTAACTAGTGAAGCTAGTCGTCGAAAGAATATAACACAACCCAAAATTCTCCCACTTGTTGTTTTCTTTCCACATGGGGCCACATGAGAGCTTAGTAATTTATCCAAACCTGCAATGCCCATTGTTTCTGTACACTGAGAGAACTTCTCAGAGCTCACAGATTTTTTCAATGCATTTACAGTATTCTTCAAAGTGTCCACATTTACCAGTAACACCTTTTTGTCTTCTATCATATCCCTCATCAAGTGATACTGAGCATCAATGTGCTTTGTCTTTGAATGGTAAGAAGGGTTCTTTGCCAAGAAAATTGCATCTTCGCTGCCACATTCTATCCTTATAGCTCCCTATACTAACCCCATACTTGAACAAAATCTCTGCAACCAAACTGCTTCCTTGCTTGCATGAGTGGTTGCCATGTATTTTGCCTCTATAGTTGATCGTGCCACTGCAGATTGTTTCTTACTCATCCAATCTAGATCTTCTCTGATCTAGATCTCCAGCCAAGTCTACATCAACAAAGCCACGAATATGAAAAACTCTGTCAAATCCTGGTCTTCATTGGTAGCACAAACCATAATCACTAGTGCCACACAAATACCTAAAAACTTGCTTCACTGTTGTCCAATGCTCCTTCCTTGGTTTTGACATAAACCTGCTCAATACTCTCACTGCATGTGAAATGTCTAGTCTAGTACCAACCATTGCATACATCAAGCTATTGACGACACTTGCATATTGAAAATCGGAGATGTTCGCTTCCTCTTCTTGTGTCTTGGGACACTGTTGAGCAGATAACTTTACAACTACATGAATAAGAACCTTCATCGGTTTACCATCCTTCATATTAAACCTCTGCAGTATTGTCTCGACATACTTTCTCTTGTTTAACCAGAGCTTTATCTTTGCCCGAGTTCTTTTAATTTCCATGCCCAAAATATAGTTTGCAGCATAAAGATCTTTCAGGTCGAATTTGGAGGACAATCGGGTCTTCAAATCCTGGATAATTTCTTTTTCATTTCCAACCAGCAACATTTCATCCACACGGTCACCAATTAATTTCAAATACACATAGTGATTTGCTTTGCTTTTGGTGAAGCCAAGTCCTCATATAAATGTATCAAATTTCTAATACCATATCCTTGGTGACTGTTTTAACCCATAAAGAGACTTCTTTAACTTGCATACTAGTTCTTTCTTACCCTTCACTACAAAGCCTTTAGGTTGCTTCATGTAGACCTCTTCTTCCAGATCCCCATGAAGAAATGTTGTCTTCACATCCATTTGTTCTACATCAAAATAAAAGCAACAAAAACATATAAAAGTAATCTAATAGAAGCTACCTTGCCAACAGGAGAAAAAATATCACCAAAATCAATTCTCGACACCTGGGAATAACCTTTTGCTACCAACCGAGCTTTGTATTTCTCCACATTTCCTTCTGCATTTGTCTTCTTCTTGAACACCCATTTGCTGCCAAGGGTTTCCTTCTAGCCGGAAACTCCACCAAATCCCAAACCTCATTTTTGTGCAAAGATGCCATTTCATCAACCATGGCCTCTTTCTAGGGTTTTCCATCCTCTGAATATACTTCTTCCTTCATAGTTCTGGGATGATCATCAGTAATAAATAAAGTAAAATTTGAACAGAAAGTAGATGGACTATACCTTTTCGGCTGCCTTCTTTCTCGAACTGATCTTCTCACAAGTAGATTTTGTGGATGTTCATCTTCTAATTCCTCTTCTGTTGTAGAGTCTAATTCTTCTTCATTTAGCTCAAACTATATCTTCTTAGGTTCCTTTGGTTGGACTTCATGTTTAATAATCTCTTTCACCTCTTTGAACACCACATCTCGGCTATACATAGCCTTCCGTGTTACTGGGTTCCAACATTTATAACCCTTTAAACCATCCTTATACCCAATAAAGATGCACTCTTCAAATTTACTATCCAACCTTGTTATTTTTTCCTTTGGAACATGTACATATGCATCACATCCAAATACCCTCAGATGTGAAAGAGACGGTTTCTTACCAGTCCACACCTCTTGTGGACTCTTATCCTCCAACTGTGATGAAGGTGATTTGTTGACTAGGTAACATGTTGTCTCCACTGCCTCTGCCCAAAATTCGTTTCCTAAGTCGGCACCACTGAGCATGCTTCTTGCCCTTTCCATCAACATCTTGTTCATTCCTTTTGCAACTCTATTTTTCCCAGATGTGTATGGAGTAGTCTTCTACTATGCTATACCACACTTCTTACAGAATTCTTCAAATTCCTTCTTGCAAAACTCTCTACCATTATCTGTCCTCAGCACTTTTATCTTCTTCTCTGTCTGGTTTTCTACCAGAGCCTTAAATTCTTTAAACCTGCCAAAGACTTCAGATTTCTTCTTGAGGAAATATATCCACGTATTCCTTGAGAAGTCATCTATAAATGATACATAGTACATAGACTTACCAAGTGATGGAACCTTCACAGGTCCAAACACATTACTGTGTACAAGCTCTAATTTCTATTTTGCCCTCTTAGCACCAGAGGGGAAACTCACCCGATTCTGCTTCCCATATACACAATTTTCACAGAAATCGAAATCCGAGGCGCTATTAGTCATACCTTCTACCATATTTACCATGAAGTATTCAAAGGCCCTTCTCTCCAATATGTCTAAGCCTTTGATTACATAGCATGGCCTTTTCTCCAGAGAGCACTATATTTTCTGCTCCACTTTCAGGAACCACATAAGTGTTGCACCCATCAACAATAGTTCTACCTTGCAGTTTGTACAGATTTCCAATCTGAAATCCCCACATAAATAACAATGCTCCTCAAACCATCTTGCAAGTATCCTTCTCAAAAACTGTTTTTACACCTCCATCATCCAACTTGCTTACATAAATCATATTTATGGCCAATGCAAGAATATGTAGAACACTCAAAAGTGTTTTGATCCTTCCACCTTGCAAATTCAACTTAACGTTTCCACAACCAACAATTTTAGCCTTCCTGTCATCACCCAAGAAGACATCACCACCATCATATTTCTCATACTCGCAGAACCACTCTCTATGGGAAGTGAAGTGAAAGGATGAACCTAAGTCTATCAACCATGCCTCATAATTTACATGTGTACTTGAATAAGCTAAGTACACATCCCCACCTTCATCTGAGGTGGTTTTCACCTCTGCAAAAGGAGCATCATCAGATCCCTTTCCTTTGTCAAGAGATTTAGATTTATAGTCCCTTTTGTAGTGCCCTTCCTTTCTGCATTTCCAGCACACCTTTATAGGTTTTCCCGAAGATTTATATCTCCCTCTAGATTAAGATCTCCCACTCAATGACTTATTTTTGTTTTTGTTCTGGGACCTTCTTCCTACAGACAAGGCATCACCATTATGGCTCTCCATATTTTTCCGTCTCATCTCCTCCATCAGTAAGGATGAGACTATTTCATCAAACTACAAGGCAGTTGCATTGCTACCTATTGCAATAACTAGAATATCCCACAAATCTGGTAGAGAACACAATAAACTAATGCACTTTTCTTCATATGAAATTTTAATATCAACATATAATAACTGATTTACCACAATATTAAATGCGTTCAGATGCTCTGTCACCAAGTCTCCATCTTCCTTCCTCAAGTTATACAGCTTTTTCTGTAGGAGCAATTTATTCACTAGAGACTTAGATTGGTATAAAGTCCCTAACTTGTCCCACAAAGCCTTAGCCATAGCTCCCCCTCATACATTCAACAATAGTGAATCTGAGACACACAATCGTATTGTGCTCTTTGCCTTCCAATCCAACTTCTTCCATTCTTCATCAGACAATCCCATTGGTTTAGTACCTGGATCTACCATGATCCACTGATCTTTATCTACCAACAAATCCTCCATATTGAGTTTCCATAACTCAAAACTCTGACCATTAAATTTCTTGATCTCTATCTTTCCACTGCTCGCCATCTTCTTTCACCACCAGAATCAATCTCGCAGATCTCCCACTGAATAGGGTCTACCATAGGTCTGAGAGAAACCCCTCAGCAACAAAGGCATCCCCTTGAAGCCAAAATAACTCTGATACCAAATGTATGCTTTGACCCCGTACAAAAATTACCTGCATACGAATTCTAAAACATATAAAATAAACAATGTGAGAGCATAACACATAAAACACATATACACAAATATTTCCCCTGGATCCAAAAATCAGGATAACCGGCTTCATTTTTGATTATTTTCCTTTCAATCTTACAATACATATGTATACATTATAAAGCATCCTATACCATGGACCAAAAACCTTCACGCCCAAAACCATGTGCAAAAACCATGCACAAAACCATATGTAGGTCCGCCCACCTAATATAGGGTCCAAAATTTTTTCCCCGAGGCGCTACTCTGGACCCCGTAGAGGGGGGTAATTTCCCCCCACTGCACATGCACCGCAATGAAGGGGGGGGGCTCTGCCCCCCCTCTAACCCCTCGGTTAACTAGGGAAGCTAGTTGTGGAAAGAATATAACACAACCCAACAAGTCACTTGCAATATTCCAAAAATAAATGCAACATGTTAGATATATATTGATTGCTGAAATGACCTTTCTAGGATCAAGGTCATTTATGCAAATATATGCTCCATTATGGGAAGAATTTATAGAGAAAAAGAATTGTCCTTTTGGTGGTAGATCCATCATCCTTGTGGGCAACCTTCTGATGGCGTGGGTGCAGATGTTAGGGATAATCTTCCCAATTTGGTGGCAATCTCCTGAATACCAGTCTCAATTTCCCTTGAAGCGTCTTCAGGCGTATCAGTCATTAAATTGATAGCTTCATTTCCTCAATTATTTAAATTATCCAACACATCAACGTAGTGAATTGTATGGAATTTCACTGAATTCTAGTTACTGCTAGTTTTATAACAAAGCTAGCTTATTGCTAGCTATTGCTGCTTTCTTACTGGAGCATCAATACCTAAAATGTCAAGCAGATTCCTTAATAGGTAATGGCATGTTCATAGATGTCTATTGCCATCCTTTGAATAAAAGTATAAAACGTTAACTTTTGTCTGGATTGCTCTCAAGCTCCTTTCTCAGTTGCTGGGAGAAGTCATCATGAGCTTCCATGAATATTCCAATCACAAATTTGGCAATCATATATTTTCTCATAATCATCACTTCATTCATTTTCGAGATATGCCACAATTATGAGCTAAAGTCTTTAACATCCTGAACCTGTCACGCACCATGTACGCAAAGCCAGCTCTACCGAAATGCCAGTGCTGCCAAACCTACAGGTTCTGTTGGAAACCACATGGCCTGCTACCATCAGGAGAGCCACGCATATTAATGATTAAGTCAGTGTAGCATCGAATGTAGAGGGTTGTAAATTGTATCCGTCACAACAAAAAGAAATGACCCAAAATGCTCCAATACACAGTGCAGTAAACTATTGATTACATGCATACATATTAACAGGAAATCATTGATTTTGAGAACGCCGAGAGAAAAGTTTCAATGATAATTCGTCTGGCACTGCCCCTCTCTCCTGCGAGCTTTTCTGCCACTTTATTTTTATATTAATAATGGATAGGTCTTCTCAGACCTTATCTATTACAAAAGCAGGCTTTTTTACATAACAATTTAAGGCGTAAAAGCTTTATTACAGCTTATCTATCTGTGATATAGATAACATGTTTTATTCTCTACTCTTATCCTATTTTTTAAATGAAAAAAACATAGGAATTGCAGGCTAAAGGACCCCACTCCCTTGCCTGTAGATTTTTTATTTTATTTTTAGAATAAGTTGGAAGACTTTTCCCCTCTGAGTCACATGCTCCTGCATCACACTCCTGAGGACAAAATTCTTCATAGGCTCCTGTCCAGGAGCACGTCTACAGATTTTCCCAGTTTCTGTAGAGCGTCTTCCGTAACCCAAGTAGCTTTAACGATTGGATGTCCCTTCAATTTTACCAGATACTGGAAGTACTCTTGTCTCCTTGTCTTCTTGTGCACCTTATTGTCCAGAATTCCTTTTGGCTGTAAATTCCTTGCTGTGGGTAACTGTTTTACCCAGTTAATCTCTGGAGTCTCTTGATCCTATTTTGTATCATCTGTAACTTCATTCTCATACTTATACAAGTCTGCAACATTAAAAATTGGTGATATTTGCACACCAGGTGGTAATTCAATCTCATAAGCATTTGCAGAGAATTTCCTCAGTATCCTACATGGTCCAGTTTTCTTGGATTTTAACTTATTATACTCCCCTTTTGGAAATCTCTACTTCCTAAGATGTGCTAAAACCAAGTCTCCAAATTCAAAGTTCACTTCTCTTCTCCTCATGTCTGCTCCGGTTTTGTACTTGATGTTGCTATCTTGCAGCTATTGTTTCCCCTGTTCATCTATCACCCGCATTCTTGAAGCAAAGTCTTCACCTTCTGCATTTCTCATTTCTTCTTTTCCCAAATTCCTTAATTCAGATATTCCTCTAGGATGCATTCGATAAACAATATGGAATGGGCTCTGTCCTATGCTCCTGTTCGGTGAGTCATTATATGTGTACTCAACTTGTGGTAACACTTGATCGCATTGCTTTGGATGCTCTGTAGTAAGGCTCCTCAAAATATTGCCTAAAGTTTTGTTCACAACTTCAGTTTGTCCATGAGTCTGAGGATGATAGGCAGACCTGAAACTTAATTTAGTCCCCAGCTTCTTCCATAGTGTTCTCCAGAAATGTCCCACGAACTTTGAATCCCTATTTGAAACAATGCTTTTGGGCAATCCATGCAATCTTACAATTTCTTTAAAAAACAAGTTAGCAATGTGAGAAGCATCACTAGTTTTATAACATGGAATAAAGTGTGCCATTTTTGAAAATCTATCCACTACAACAAAGATTGAATCATAACCTCTTTGAGTCTTTGGTAATCCCAGCACAAAATCCATACTTACCATATCCCAAGGCCTATTTGGAATTGGCAATGGAATATATACTCCTATGTTCTGGCTTCTTCCTTTTGCATAGTGGCACACTTTACAATTTCTTACATACTTCTCTACTTCAAATTTCATTTTTGGCCAGAAATAAAATCTGTTGAGTTGCTCAAAAGTCTTCTCTGTACCAAAATGTGTTGCAAGTCCTCCACTATGCTTCTCTTTGATTAAATTCTCTCTCATCGAACAGGTTGGTATGCACAACTGCTTTTCCTTAAATAACAGTCCATCTTGTAGGAAATAATCCAACCACTTGCTCCTATCCGCCAAGGTAGTATTTTTACAAGCCTCAAATGCCTCTTTAAAATTTGAATCAGTCTCATATAATTCCTTAAGAAATTCAAAACCCAACACTTGGATTTGAATTTCTTGAAGCAATACATTTCTCCTACTTAAGGCATCTGCGACTTTGTTTGACTGCCCAGTTATATGCTTCAACACAAAGTGGAAACTTTGAAGATATTCTACCCATTTAGCATGTCTCTAGCTGAGCTTTTGCTCCTGCATTATAAACTACAATGCATGGTTATCTCAATAAAGAATACATTCTTTCGACATTAAATAATGCCTCCACTTTTTTAATGCCTGCACAATTGCGTAAAACTCCTTATCATAAGAAGAATACTTCCTTTTTGCATCATTTAGCTTTTCACTGAAATAAGCTATTGGTCTATCTTCTTGGCTTAAAACTCCTCTGATTGCTTCTGCGCTGGCATCACACTTAACTTGAAAAGTTTTGTTAAAATGAGGAAGAACCAAAACAGGCTTTTCAGTTATTTTCTTCTTTAACAGCTGAAAATTCCTCTTTGCTTCAACAATCCATTTAAATGGTTGTTTATCCTTTTTTATGGTCTCAATAATAGGTGCATTAATCTTACTAAAATTCTTAATGAATTTTTTGTAACAACTAGCAAGACCATGAAAATGCCTTACCTCAAAAACACTTTTAGGTGAAGGCCACCCCACAATTGCTTTGATCTTCTCTGGATCCATCTTCAACCCTTCAGCTGAGATAACAAATCCCAAGTACACCAGCTCCTCTTTCATGAATAAACATTTCTTCAGGTTCAGCAATAGTTTTTCTTGTTGTAGCTTCTGCAGGACATAATTTAAATGCCTCAAGTGCTCCTCCTTGGACCTGCTATAGACTAATATATTGTCCAGATATACTATTACAAATTTACCAATGAATTCTTTAAGAACTTCATTCATAAGCCTCATGAATGTACTTGGTGCATTTGACAACCCAAAAGGCATCACTCTCCATTCATATAATCCTTCATTGGTCTTAAAAATAGTTTTCTACTCATCCCCTTCTCTTATCCTTATCTGATGATACCCACTTTTAAGATCTAGTTTTGAAAAATATTTTGCGCCAGACAAGCAATCCATTAAATCTTCAATTCTGGGTAGTGGAAATCTATACCTGATTGTGATCTTATTAATGGCTCTTGAATCTGTACACATTCTCCAGCTTCCATCTTTCTTTGGGCTCAGCACTGTTGGCACCGCACAAGGACTCAAGCTTTCTTTGATCAACCCCTTGTCAAGCAATTCTTGCACCTGTTTCTTAACTTCTTCATTTTCTGCAGGAGTCATTCTATATGTTGCCTTGTTAGGTAGGCTTGCTCCAAGAATCAAATCTATATGATGGTTGACTCTTCGAATGGCTGCTAATTCATTAGGCAAATCATCAACAATAATATCACAATATTTCTCCAGCATTTCATGAATTTCAATGGGTAAATCAAAAACTTTAGTGGAAGTCATTATTATCTTGGGCTTGCAAATTACAACAAAATTTACCTCATTTTCTTCAATCTGCTTCAAGTATTCCTTTCCTCCAAGTAACAGAGTTTTTGGATCAGTCTTCTATCTCGGTACATCTTCTTCTTGCAAAGGCAACAACGTATGATTGACACCATCCTTTCCAAACTTGTAGGTGTTTCTCTTCCCATCATGTATGGCTCCTCTGTCATATTGCCAAGGTCATCCAAGCAATATGTGACACACATCCATAGGCATCACATCACAAACAATTTTATCTTTATATTTGCCCACTTGAAATTCCACTTCACACTGTTCATTCATCAACAGTTGATGTCCCTTTTGCAACCATGACACCTTGTAAGGTGTTGGATGCTTCATTGTCTTTGGCTTCAATTTCTCCACTACTTCTGTAGAGACCAAATTATTAGTGCTGCCACTATCAATGATCATCTCGCAACATTTCCCTTGAACTTTGCACACTGTCCTGAATAAAGTCTTCCTTTGTGGTGGTTCAGCCATCTCCTTTACTGGTTTAAGTAGGACTTTATTAATTACCAGAGATTCCCCTCTTTCTGGTGTATTTACTTCTTCTGTTACTGCTGCCACTGGTGCCTCTTCCTCAACTGGAGCAACAATTGCATTCCTTTGATTTATTTCTGCATTCTCTCGGCACTCAAAATCTCTATGTCCCAGCTTATTACATCTGTAACATCTTATTTCTCTGCCTCTTCCTCTGCCTCCTCTTCCTCTAGAAAAACTCCCTCTGCCTCTTGCATCACCTCCTATGGGTGCATGCTGGGTTGAGCTACTACTAGCTCCTTCTTTAGGTGTTGTAGATCTTCCACTACCACCTTGACTTCCTTTTCCGCTGAAAGTCCCTCTCCCTTTGGTAGACTGCTTCCTCATCAGTTTTTCTTCAGCTTTCAGTGCTATCTGATAAGCTTCCTCTACTGTTTTTGGAGACAAAAAACTTATCTCATCCTGAATGTCCATCCTGAGGCCATTCATATATCTAGCCACCTTCTCATCTGTATCTTGGGCTTCTCCAGCTCTTATGATCACCTTATAGAACTCTTCTGTGTATTCTTTTACTGTCAAAGCTCTCTGTCTAAGATTTTTCATTTGTCTAAACAATGATTGTTGATAATTACTGGGCAAAAACTTACCTTTTAACTTTGCTACCATTCTGCTCCAATTCTTGATTGGCTTCTTGCTAAGTCTCCTCCTTTCCTCCTGCACACCATCCCACTAGAGCGCTGCATGGCCTTTTAATTTGGTGACATCAAACTTTATGTTCTTCTCATCTTCTGTTTCTTCATAATCAAAGAATTTATCCATGCTATTAATCCAGTCGATCAATTCTTCTGGATTCAGTCCTCCTTGGTATACAGGTACCTCGGTCTTTGGCCTGGCTATGGATTTCAACACTGACTGGAAGAACCTCATCTCAGGAGTAACCTATACAACTTCCTCCTCTTCTGTAGCTTCAATTTCAGGTTCACTGACATCTCCATCATCTATGTTTCTGTCTAAAGTTAACGCATCCAATCTAGCTCGCAGCTCTTCTATGGTTTCCATTATTTCAGCATTCGCAACAGGCTATCCTCTTCCACCACGTCGTCGTCCTCTTCCAACTCTGAAAGCCATCCTTCTCCTACTCCTGAGATTCAATTCAATGTCAGTTGATGGCTCTGATACCACTAATCATGGCGTGGGTGCAGATGTTAGGGATAATCTTCCCAATTTGGCGGCAATCTCCTAAATACCAGTCTCAATTCCCCTTGAAGCGTCTTTAGGCGTATCAGTCATTAAACTGATAGCTTCATTGCCTTAATTATTTAAAGTATCCAACACATCAACGTAGTGAACTGTATGGAATTTCACTGAATTCTAGTTACTGCTAGTTTTATAACAAAGCCAACTTATTGCTAGCTATTGCTGCTTTCTTACTGGAGCATCAATACCTAAAACGTCAAGCAGATTCCTTAATAGGTAATGGCATGTTCATAGAAGTCTATTTCCATCCTCTCAATAAAAGTATAAAACGTTAACTTTTGTCTGGATTTCTCTCAAGCTCCTTTCTCAGTTGCTGGGATAAGTCATCATGAGCTTCCGTGAATATTCCAATCACAAATTTTACAATCATATATTTTCTCATAATCATCACTTCATTCATTTTCGAGATATGCCACAATTACGAGGTAAAGTCTTTAACATCTTGAACCTGTCACGCACCACATACACAAAGCTAGTTCTACCAAAATGCCGGTGCTACCAAACCTGCAGGTTATGTTGGAAACCACATGGCCTGCTACCATTAGGAGAGCCGCGGATATTAATGATTAAGTCCGCGTAGCATCGAATGCAGAGGGCTGTAAATTATATCCATCACAACGAAAAGAAACAACCGAAAATGCTCCAATACACATTGTAGTAAACTATTGATTACATGCATACATATTAACAGGAAATCGTTGATTTTGAGAATGTCGAGAGAAAAGTTTCAATGATAATTCTTCTGGCACCGCCCCTCTCTCCTGCGAGCTATGCTTCCACTTTACTTTTATATTAATAATGGATAGGTCTTCTCAGACCTTATCTATTATAAAAGCATGCTTTTTTACATAACGATTTAAGGCGTAAAAGCTTTATTACAACTTATCTATCTGTGATATAGATAGCATGTTTTATTCTCTACTCTTATCCTATTTTTTAACTGAAAAAAACATAGAAATTGCAGGCTAAAGGACCCCACTCCCTTGCCTTTAGATTTTTATTTTATTTTTAGAATAAGTTGGAAGACTTTTCCCCTCTGAGTCACATGCTCCTGCATCACCTTCGCCAACTACCTCCTGTGAGAGATAAGCCTTTGTATGCAAGTAATACATCAGGGAAACTCTTGTGGAATAAATTTAACATTTTCGTTACTCTTGACACAATATTTCTCCAACAAGGGAATAATGATAAACAATCTTGTTTTATTAGGGTCCTCAATAACATAAGAAATGTAGAACGTATTCTTGAAGATTGGGAGTTTCTTATGTCATGGGCTGATATGAGGTTGCATCCTAGAGAAAGAGAATTATTTAATGCAACAGTTCACATGTTTCCAACAAATAATTTGGTCTCCTTCCATAATAAGCATATGTTAAAATAATTAAATTCTCCAATTGCATGATGTATTGCTGAGCATTGAAGGCGTTCAAAAATCATTGTTGTTGATGATGATCAATTGGACTGTGAAGTTTTGTTGTGTTGTGGTCAACATGTTATGTTGACATGTAATTTATGGGTTGAAGTTGGCTTGGTGAATGGTGCACTTGGTTATGTTAAGGATATATTTTATACGCGTAACTCTAATCCACCTAAACTTCCAATGTTCACAATTGTTGTTTTTGATAAGTATATTGGTGTTCCATTTGATGCAATAAATCCAAACATTATGCCTATCACACTAGTGATAAGAGGAAATTGAAAACAAATTCCTTTGAATATGGCATCGGCTCTTACAATCCACAAGTCACAATGATTGACTTTAGAACAAGCATCAGTTGATATCGATAATAAAGAGCAACAAGGCCTTACCTTCACAACCATATCAAGAGTGAAATCAATAGATCGTTTACACATTGCACCGCCTTTCTCTTTTCAAAATTATGCCAAGATGAAAGATAGTGAATATGTTACAATTAGGAAGAAAGAAGAGGAGTGGTTGAATTCCATATCGCTACGACATACAACTAATAACATTATGACCTTCTTTATAGTATGTTTTTTGAATTACTTTTATTGTCCTCTTGATGTACTTATAATATAATAATCATTTTCATATACTTATGATATTAATAAATTCATCATATTCATATTAATATTCGAGAAAGTTGTTTGCATTGTTTTTCACGTTGTTCAATTTACTTATTTTTTTGAAGTGCCTATTGTTCTTTTCTTTGCAACAGACCATTAAAACATAAACAACGAGATATATGAACCAATCATTCAAAAACATTTTTATAACTGGTTCATATTGGTATTAATATTATGGATGCATAGTACATCATGAAATGGAAGAATCAAGGTTTTGAATATTAGCCATCTCCATGGCCAATATTCATTTTTGAATATTGGCCACAATTTTATTCTATTTCCATGGTTTTTTCTATTGTATCATGAAATGGGGCCTATATTTGTAGAAATTTTTATATCATTTACTTCATGTAACACTAGATTGTTTTATTTCATGTAATGTTATAACAGTAAGTTTTTTAACATAAATACAAATGGGGTGTTATGTTTATGAATATATGTGTGTGTGTCTTTATTGATTTTTCTTTTGCTTTTTTTCTTTCAAATGCAGATATGCACAATAATGATGTCATTTATTTTTCCAGAATAGTGTGCAATTTGTTGGAGCGATAAGTTTTCTTTCATATATTCAGAACAAGTTTGATATAAAACATGGGTTCCATCCTTCTTTTATTAATGATCACCTTTGTGTGCTAGGTGAAATGAAAACACAAGTAAAATACTTGTTACATGTGCACCAGAGGGAGTTGGGAGGAGAACAAGAAGGAATTGGTTGGAAAGCATTAAGTATCGTGATCATTATCATGTTGATTTGAATTGGTGTGGATTTTGTAATCGGTCTAGTTGTGTTTTGAAATAGGCCACTCCATAGATGACTTTGGATGGAGTTTTTCTAGTTCAATTTTGTAGTGTGTCATGCAGAAAGAGTTATTTTTGCTGACAAAACTAACCTCCCTAGGAGTCTAAGACTCTCTAGTGAAAAACAAGACAATTAAGAGCAATCCTTCTCTAAACATACATTATTATATGAGAAACCATGTGTTTTTCAATCCTACCTCAAGTCCAACACTTGTTGTAGCAGTCTAGCCTCGTCGATCCAGATGAGCTCCTCCTTCACTTTGAAACCTGCATACACTAACAATCAAATGATTACATAACACCTGAATATTCCATAAAACAAAGCATATTCAACATATAGACCAAGGAGTATATGAAACAATTCATTAACAACAAATCATTGAGAAGAATGGACTTATTTGTATTAAGGAAACAAAAAAGAAACCATTACAACCTGAGCCTTGGTGTTGTGCAAGTTCCTCCCAGGGTCCAGCAAGATTTTCCTCTACTTTGACAAGCTCACCACTTCCAAATGAAACAAGAAAGGATGGTAATCTCTCCTCACAAGCTTCTAAAAGGAAGTCCTAATTCCAGCAGCATCTACCCTTTGGAATGTTCAGCTTTCAACCTCCCCTCCCTTGGCCCAATGCCTGTATTTATAGTGTTCTAGAGGAAGTTATTCAGTTCCAACATCAATGGGATACTCCCTCTTTTGGATGGGGTAGCTCCTCTCTTGATGGGATAAGTTCCTCTATCATAGGGATGCATGAAACATCTGGAGGCGCTCAATACACGTCAAACACTCTTCTAGAAAGCTCTAGAAGTGACCACAAGTAACTTTTTTAAGATGAAACTCGCGCCTTTTGACCTTTACAGGAGTACGCACCCATCCCTTGACTTACAGAGCATACAAGTACGTAGGTACAATGAGCTTGGGATGTGTACACGCAGGCAAGGTAGAGAGAACCTGCGTACCCAGAGATAAACATGATTTTTATTTACTTTCTCTCTTTATTGAAGTTTGACATGGAGAGCAGAGGTATCAGGCTTGACAAGGAGGATAATATGACTATTGATGGAGCCATATTAACTACAGATAGTCATGGTGACAATTTTTAGTGTAACAGATTGCCCCCTAAAGTGCGAAGCCTGTAATAGATAAGGGTTTTATATCATCTAGGAAGGGTGAAGTACTTTATCATTTCAAGGATTATCTTGTGGAGAGCCTGGTCAAAACCTGCAATTTTCAACACAAAATACATGTATAAGATTTCTGTCTTTATCAACTCCATTAAATGCAATACACATATTAGAAATAGGTGCACAATCTCTATCATCTCATGTTGGTAGAGGCAGTAAAAATGATTTCAATTATTGGGAAGTAAATCAGTCATCTAATCTAATCTAGCACAAAATTAACACCCATGGCATCCATCAACATCATGGATTGGTTAAATTTGCAGGTATGGATCCTCCCATATTCTTCTATTTCATGACCCTTCAGAGTTTAAAAAATTGATAACTTTTGTAAGCTGTAATCTTAGTAGCAAATCAAATTTGAAATGAATTAATACAGTCAAACTGAATATGCAGCCCACATTCTGTCCAAATACAATTTGTAGGCTATGGATTCATAACCCGAAGAAATTTGTAGGTCCAAAGGAGGCTCTTTGAAAATGCTTCTATTGACTTTGTAAGAGTGTTGATATTCATTTGTTATTGTATTAGAAATGGCTGATTTGAACATGTCAATCCTCACTTTGGGTGCCATCATGTCTCTTACATATGCAAATGGCAACTGATCCCAAGGATTGAATATTTCTAATTCATTGAATAATAGGAAAGAAAATAGCTTCGTTGGAAGGGTGTGCTTTCTCAATATAAGGCACATCTAAAATGCCAACAACAACACACAAAATCAAAAAATAATGTAAAGAGAGAACCAACCTCAAAACAAATCTCAGATGCTATCACTTTAAAACTTCACCATAATTGAGCAAAGTTGAGTTCTCATACCACTGCTGTAGGGAAGGGAGACTGAAATTGGCAACATAAACCATTACATAATAAGAGTAGAGAAGAAAAATTTCTGTATGAAATAAAATACAGCCAAAATAATGACAAATGCAGAATAGGGAATATGAGCATCTTTATTCATCTAAGATAGTGGTTGGACTCATAGATTTGTACGTCTTAATCAACATCTGTCCCCACATCGCACCTCCTTTAATAAAAGCTCTATCATGATGGTGCACATGTGAGAAAATTTGAGTTCTCATACAACTGTTGTAGGGAAGCTTTTCAGAGCTCCAAGGTTGCAAGCCATCGGCATAGTAACTTTCCATTTGATATCTCACAAATTCTTTGCTCCACTTTCTCCATCTGATTGTGAAAATGGCTTCCTCCATGACATGAGTATTGTAAGGATGATTTGAGACAGCAATATCAACGTTGAGAGTTATAAAAAAAATTCCAAAATTAGCAAAGGATCAACAACAAGTTGTAGCTTGGAATCCATCCAAATGCTATAAACATAGTTTGGGAAAAGCCTGTGGGGAAGATACTTGAATATGAGGCCATTCATTAAGATTCCTTTTATGGAAACTCCCTGAGAAAAACAATGTGCCAAATTCCAATTCTATGAGACTCATTACGCTTGATTTGGTATCTGGCAAGAACTCTATGAGGTGCGTTATCCATAAACATGAAGAAACAAATGTTTTCTGCTACGATTTTCCCAACATTCTTGGGTTTCTTAATATTTTCATAGGCTCCAAATATAGCTGAAATTACCACAACCCCCTTGCACTATTCTATGGCATTCTTGTCTTCTTCAGACACAAGGAACCCTGGAGTACGGTAATTGGGAAAACCACAAGGAAAATCAATCCATTCAGAATAATTGAAATCCCTATTTCTTTCCTTCACATCCAGATTTCCACCAAAGGTCACTAGACCTGCTGTTGAATTGGGGTTTTCAGGTCCTTTCATGGACTGTAGTCGAGAGTTATCAATTAACTCTTCTTTCTGAATATGATGAACAATAGCTGAGACTACCATCAATAGCGAAACATAGTTTTAGCCTAATTACTTTTATTGACATGCATGCCATAAGGTAATGTTTCTTGATAGATCTCTCAAATTCATAAATATGAGGATCTTTGATTACTTGAAAATTGAGAATATAAGTGGCAAGGCCGATTCACCATGGTTGTAGCCTTCCTGAGAAAATACTTCTCCGCTCCATAATCTGAAGGGTAAGCATTGTAGAAATGAAGTTGAAATCAAATACCTTCCCTCTAAAGCATTACCCTCCATTTTCTATTGTACAAAGCTTAAAATTAAGACTTGGACAGTGTCGTAATCTTTAACCCTAGGGAAACTCCATTCAACCATGAATACAATTAAGCAGAGAAAACGATAACCCAGATGCTAAGTAAACCCATTAAATTCTCTGAGTAGCTCAAAGGAGAAAGAGGGACCTAGAAGAAATTACATGACTCGGTAGTTGTATGCGGAAAGGGTTATGAAAAAAAGTTGTGACAAGTCACTGATAATTTGACACCCGTCACTGATGATTTACTTGAAAAAAACAAAGCATATGAAGGCTCTGTCAATGAAATCGAGGGTTTCTAAAAACACATAAACATATAATCACAGGGAAACGATAAATAATACCAAATGTAAACAATTACCTGGCCAAAGCAATAAAGGCCTTGTGCAATCTGGTGCTGAAGGAGAATTGTCATACCAGTCATAGAAAATAGGACATTTAATCTATGAAAAGTATGCAGGTATAGCCAATTTACATAAAGTGCACTTTAAAAAGGAATAATGAAAAAACGAACATCCTAGGTGAGGATAAAACCACCATATCAATAATGAATGAATAATATCAAAGTGGAGCTGCAAGTCCAAGAGATTGGGTGTGGAGATTCATTCCTTGTGAATTAAATTTCACTGCGAGTTTGATACCACTAGTTTGGAAATCTAGCTCAATGTTGAGAAAGTTGCAGTCTGTGTTAAGCATTGCAGAAATGAAGGTTGTGCCTCAGCTATGAGATCGGGGGTGAGAAACCGTAACAGGTAGGTGGTTACCTCGTTACCCTAATCACCAAGGGAATCATCCAACGATACAAAGTTTTTTAATCGTCTAACAAGTGATCGGAGGGCGCATGAGGGTACACGTGGAAGTTTAGGGAGTTATTTTCAGAGGGGAACTCCTTATGGCATAAATATTCATATCTAATACACAAAGTATGATGTGATTTTGTTGACCATATTATTTGATTAGTTTGTTAGGCTGGAAACTCCTCATTGTCCATTTTCCATTGTGTTGTGATGGTTGGTTTATTCCAATGAAAAATGTTCATTCTATTCTTAATGTAATGAAATAATATGATAATAATAATGATCTAGTTAAACAATATGAAATACACATGAGAAATATATATTTGATACCATTGCCTTTTCATATTAAAAATAAATACTTTATTAGGTAACGTATGATGTGATTTTAATGATCATATTGTTTGATTGTTTTCTTAAGTTGGAGACGGCTCATTATTCATTGTGTTGTGATTGTTGGTTTATTATGTTGAAAAGTGTTTATTGTATCTTATGACGGGGTTGGATATTTTTCATTTTATGTAATTATTAAATATTTGTATTATAAAGGCAGATATTATTAGCATGACGATATTAGTAAATGTGGTTGATATATTTTTATAGGTGTATATCAACCACATTCATAATTATTAGGTTTATGGTCACGATTTCATACCAATATTAACATTACTATTAATTATTATATAAGTATAATAATCATATAAGTAACCATAAGTAAAGTATTCAACTAGGTGGATACATTTCAATTAGCATTGAAACCATAGAGTGCATGTTAATGCTAGTATCATTAATATTGTTAAACATCATGAGGGCTCCACAATATATTATAAATCCTATATATTACAAAACCCTATATATTAAAAACCCTAATATTATGAATGTGATATTAAACCAAAATTATAAACCCTAATATAGCGTAATATTAAACCCTAATGTTTTAAAATCTATATATTATAAACCCTAATTTTAAATCCTAATATTATGAAACTTATTTATTAAATACCCTAGTATTATAAACCCTACTAATAAACACCAATATTATAAACCTTAATATTAAACTCTTACATTATAAACCAAATATATTAAGCCCGGTATATTAAACACCCTATATTATAAAACCAATATTATAAACCCTAATATCAAACTCAATATTATACAACCCTATATTATAAACCCTAATAATTAAACCCATAAACCCTATATATTATAAACTCAAATGTTAAAAACCAAATGTTATAAACTCTATCACAACCACATTAGTAAATGTGGTTGATATACATCGATCAATGTATACAATCACATGCACAACCACACTAGTAAATGTAGTTGAATAATTTTGTAATGTCACATTGTGACATTGAAGAAATTCTAATGTAATGCAACATTCCCACAATTTTTTTCACATTGCAGCATTGGATAGATTTATGTACCATTCTGACATCACAACATGTTTGATTATTAATATTAATCAATAATACTCAAACATAGTAAACTTTTTAAACATGGAGTGTAAAAGTTAACATTGTTTGACTAATGTGTCTCACTATCTTTGACTATTAATATTAATCAATAATATTAACAGGTGATTATATTTTAATGTAGTTGAGGAATTTTGAGTGTCAAACATAGTCAAATATTGTCGAGCATAGTGAACCACATTAGTAATTATGGTTAACTAATTTTGTAATGTCACTTTGTGACGTTGGATAAATTGCAACGTAATGTAACATTGCAACAATGTTGTCACAATGTAACAATGTTTGCACATTGTGACATTTATCACATGGCCTGACCAAGTCCAACATGGGTGAACATCAATTTACTAATTTGACCATGGTTGACTATAGTTTTCTATAATAGATTATGGTTATCTATACTAATAATGGAAGGCTATGGTTGTTCATGCTTTACCATGGTGGTATAGGTTGATCATATGCGACCATATTAATCATGATCAACCATGTTAAGCATGGCTTGACCATGGTGTTTAAAAGTTAATTATGCTAATTATGGTTGACCAATTATGACCGTGATTGACTATGGCGAACCTAAGTTGCCCATGGTTCAACATTAATCACCATGGTTGACATAAGTCAACCATGGTGAATAGAGTCAACTATGGTTGACCATGGTGACCATAGTTAATTGTGGTCAATCATAGTCAACCTTGGTGATCATAGTTGATTATGTTTGACCATGTTTATAATATGGTTGACAATGTGTGACTATTGTTAAAAATTTTAAACACTCGCTATGAGTAAGCATGGTTTAACCATGAGCGAACATGGCTTGACCAAGTCACCATGGGTGAATATGGCTTGACTAAGTTCACCATGGGTGAACATGGTTTGACTAATTTGATCATGGTTGACCATAGTTTCCATGATATATTATTGTTGTCTATATTAATAATGAATGGCTAAGGTTGGCCATTTTTACCATGGTGACCGAGGTTGACTATGTTTGACTATATTAACCATTGTTGGCCATGTTGATTATGGGTTAACCATGGCTTTTAAAGGTTGATTATGGTCACTATGGTTGAAAAAATATGACCATGATTGATCATGGTTGACCTACATTTCCCATGCTTGAACATGGCTAGCAATCATTTCATATATTTGGCTATCATTGACCATACCTTTCTATGATAGATTATGGCTGACCATGTTCAACCATAGAGACCTCGGTTGATTATATTCAGCCAATCTAACCTTGGTTGATAATAGTTGGCCATTAGGAATGGGTAGAGCATGAGATTTTCTAGGTTAAGAGGGATATCGATGGTTGACCAAGATTGACCAAGGTTGACTGTGGTTGACCGACATAAACCATGGTTGACTATGGCTATCTAAGATTGTATATCATTGAACATCATTGACAAAGATTGACTATGTTGGCAATGCTTGACCATGTATGACCATGGTTGAATTTTACCTTGTGTTGCCATGCTTGACCATGATTGAGTTTGTTTTACCATATTTAACTAGAATGTAAATATTGATTTGAGTTAATAATCTTAATACTATTTATATTAACAATATTAATGTTAATATCATCCATACCTTAATCATACGATTAAAGTAAATAAAATTTCATTTTTTTATTTTTATTTTTAATAATAATTATATTAATAATAATTTATATTAACTATTAATACTATGTATATTAATGTGCATACCATTTATAATAACATCAATAATATTATTATTAGTATTAATTAAATGTTAGTGATATTATTGACCTAATATTGTAAATTAAAATGTTAAACTTAGAACTTAATATTATCATAACGATGTTTATAAACGTAATTGGCATGAACGAGAGCAACATCGCCTTTATTTTGGAATCTCGGAACAACCCAAGAAGTTTCATTAGGTTACGATGTCGAATCTTGGCAAGGATTTCGCTTTTGTTCACAAAACGAAGCAAGGATTCGTTGCAGGAAACTTGAAGGATTTTGATCGCAATCATGGATAGAATTTTGAAATTGAGATAGAATTTTGAAACAATTAAATAAATTTGGACAATAGTGTTACATATTTTCAGGAATCTTGTCCAAAATCTTTTACTGACGTGTTTTGTGAATCTCTTTCTTCAATCTTTGATCAATCAATTTTTTTATTAAAATATACTCACTTAACTGTCTTATACTAATCTATCCCTCTCCACTCAAAAGACTTATAAAACCACTTTCCGAAAACACAGAAACCCAACTTGACAGTAATTAATAAACTTTTATGAAGGTATTTACGTGATGTCACTCAGCATTTTAATTGCACAAAAGCAAGACATAAAGTGCGAGACATCTCCCCTTCCTGTTCCAAGTGGCACATTAACTGAAATAAAGTAAAACAACGTAATGAGTTTTTTCATTTGTGATAAAGTAAAAACATATCACATAAATATAGATTCATGAGAATTTATTAAAAAACTTTATATTCTTTCCTTTTCAAAGAATACCTGTCCACTACAATAATTTTATAGGATTATATTTTTTTCACTAAAAATTTTGAAGTCACGCACATGAGCATGCACCAACTTACCCCTCTTCAAGCATGTTCTTCATTTCAAGTTCCTCGCGTATAAAATAGCTATGGCTCAAACACAAGCGTAAATAGCTATGGCTATTTTCCATTCCTTCACTTTGCTTGAAATCCAAGAGGAAATTCACAAGTTAGAAACTTCAATCACTAATGATCACCAAATTCACTCTGATTTTGAAATCCAAATTGAATTAGTTATTTGGGTCATCAACATTGGCTATACCAAGGGAAGACAGAGTTAATACCTCAATTTCATCAACTTCCATTGGCAAATGAAAAAGCTCTTGGATAGGGCACTCAAAGAAAAATACAAGAAAGAAAATGAAATCATAGCACACCTTAATGAAATGCGATGAGTCCAATGCCACCACTACTCTTGCTTAGCGAGCTTCAATGATCACATGGCACACATAGAAGGTCGTTTAAAACTCAACTCACTCTCTATGATATCGATTCCACTTATTAGCAAGCATGTATTTCATGGATTGCAAAATTTTGGATGTTCATTTTAGAATCTATAATTATCATCGCTCAACTGTTGAAATTTTTTGTTAATTAAATTTGGAGAAAATCTCATGAATGTGACAACAATAGGATTTGTTACTAAATTAACTCCATTTATTCCTGATGAGGAGTTATTGCATCCTATATTTGTTGCGAGTGAATTTATGATTCACTTTTCTACTCCCAGCTATAAAAATGTAAGCATGTAGAGGATATGGGTGATGAGAAGGTGTGAGGAAAAAGAATTCCAGATGTGCAGATTTGTTGTTGTAATCTCCTGTTGAGTAATAAGATTGTCGATGCCTCTGTTTGGAGGACGTAGCCCAGATTGGTTGAGTGAACCACGTTAAACTTGCTGTCTCATGATTTCTGCTATGTGTGTGTTATTTATTGTTGAAAATAATACTGAGAGGGGGGGTGAATCAGTATTATCTAGTCCTTTTACCAAATCTTCTTTATTTACACTTTGAATTATTTTTGCATATCAGTACCATAAAATAATGAGCATGAACAAGAAAAATAGACAGTCACATCAAAGAACACCAGATATAAGGTGGAAATCCAATGTGGGTGAAAACCACCTACTGCAATATGTCTCTATCT
>APFE030383953.1:51353-76056 GCA_000404065.3 Pinus taeda
TGATGCGTACACGCAGGCAAGGTAGAGAGAACCTGCGTACCCAGAGATAAACATGATTTTTAATGACTTTCTCTCTTTTTTGAAGTTTGACATGGAGAGCAGAGGTATAAGGCTTGACAAGGAGGATAATATGACTATTGATGGAGCCATATTAATTATAGATAGTCATGGTAACAAATTTCAGTGTAACATAGTGGAATCATTTGATGTAAAGAAAACAAAATATATTTGTTAAGATTCATTGTTCTTTCCGTTGTTGCACTGTTGGTTAAATAGAATTTTTTTCTCATTGTTGTTGTTATGTAGAAAATTGTATATCTTTGGTCTTAAAATGTCATATAATGTCGTTCTTATTTAAATCCAATGCATGCAATTTAGATGTGTTTTTTGCATTTATGTTCCTTTGCTCCAATGGCAATGTTACTATTTTATTTTTTTCTCTTGCATTTGTAATTTTTGTGTTCTTTTGTGTGGTTCCCTTCACTTTTTTCATGTCTTTCATAAATGAAAATATTGTTTACATTTATAATATTATTGTTGGGCTTCCATGTTCTCGCTGTTTATATCAATATTCTTGAGATTTATACTATTACTACATTCATGTATTGATATCAATGTAACTAAGGCTTAAAATTTATTTATTGTTTATAATGTAGTGATATAAATGTGTTATTATTAATGCGATGATGATTTATCGTGTTTTAATGCCTTATGGTTTACAATGTGGTTCTTATATTGGTTGTGTTTATGTTTTTTATTATTGTTTTGTGTTATAGCATTATTTATGTTTATAATATTGATGTCATGGATTTATGTCCTAGGGGTTTTAAAATATTTAATATGACATATATTCTCTCATTTTCAAAACCAATCATCATGAGCATTGTCAAACATTGCGTTATAATGAAGATTGTCTTGAAATGAAAACCACAATCAACCATCGTGAATCATGGTGAACCATGGTCCAACATCACATCATAACAAAGATTGTCTCAATATGAAAATCAAAGATGGTTAAGCATGGTCATTGATATTTATTTTTCATTTATCGTGGGGTTTAAACAACTTGTATTTATAATATTAATCCATTGGGGTTAAATTATCAATCCTTTCCATTTTTAATATTGATCACTTGCATTTTTTGATCCCTTAAATTTATACTATTTTTCTCCTAGGTTTATAATATTAAACCCTTGGGTTTATTTGTTCTTTGAGTTTATAATACTAATAATTCCTTTGGTTTATCATTTTATCCCTTGGGTTTATTAATCCATTGACTTTAAAATATTAATTTCTAGGGTTTAATAATTGTTTAGGATTTTAATATTAGTTAATTGGGTTTATTTATTCCTTGGGTTTATTAATAATTTTTTTTATAATATTAATGCCCTGGGTTTATAAAATTATAAATTCATTGGGTTAATTCATCCCTTTTATTTATAATATTAATAATCCCTTGGATTTATAATAATAATCACTTCAATTTATTAAACCCCAATATTAAGTGTTTAGTCCGTTAGTTTTATAATGTTTATCCCTTTAGTTTAGTTATTCTTTGGGTTTATAACACTAACAATGTCTAAGGTTCATTTGGGTTTATCATATTAATAATCATGCGACTTTATCAATCCTTTGTTTTTAGAATATTAATTCCCCGGATTTATGAATCTCTTGTGTTTGTAATATCAATCCCTTGTGCTTCTTGATCCCTTAGGTTTTTAATATTTATCCCTTCAGTTCACTAATTCATAGGGTTTATAATATTAAACGGTTGGGTTTATTAGTTCCTTCGGTTTATAAAATTAATAATCCCTTTGGTTTATTAATCCCATGAGTTTAAAATATTAATTCTTAGGGTTTATTAATCTCTTTGGCTCTTATGTTGGTTTGTTGGGTTTATTAATTCCTCGAGCTTATTAATCCTTTGTGTTTACAATATTATTGTGTTGAGTTTACTATTTCCCTCCAGTTTACTATTTCCTTGGGTTTATAATATTAGATGATTAGGTTTATTTGTTCTTTAAGTTTGTAGTATTAATAATTCATTGGGTTTATCATTTAATGTCTCTAGTTTATTAATCCCCAATATTAAGGCTTAAATAATAGTCCTAAGGTTTAATATTAATCCCTTACATTTACAATGTTTATCCATTCAATTTATTAACATGTTTCTTTCATAATATTAACAATCCCTAGGGTTGATTGATCCCTTAGGTTTATAATATTCATAGTCACTTGGTTTGATAAAACCTTTGGGTTTAAAATATTAATCCCCATGTTTTATTAATCCCTTATGTTTTTAATATTGATCCCATGTAATTTTTGATATCTTGGGTTTCTAATATTTTTCCCTTGGGTTTATTAATTCTTTAGGTTTATAATATAAAATTCTTGGGTTTCTTCATTCTTCAATTTTTTAATATTAATAATTCCTTTCGTTTATCATTTAATCCCTTGGTTTTATTAATCCTGTGAGCTTAAAATATTAGTTCCTCGGGTTTATTAATCGTTTAGGTTTTTAATATTAGCTCGTTGGGTTTATTGATTCCTTGGGTATATTGATCCCTTGCATTTATTAATCACTTGTTTTTATAGAATTAATGCCTTGGGTTTGTAATATTAATAATCCCTTGGTTTTATAACACCCCAATATTAAGGGTTAAGTATTTTTCCAACTATTTATGATTATGTCAATATCAAAATAGATTAATCTAATATGGAAATCAACCATGGTCAACCATGTTTATTTTAGGGTTTATAGTAGTCATGTTAGGGTTTATATGCATTGGGTTTATAATTTTTATCCCTTAGGTTTATTATTCCTTTGGGTTTATAATATCAATCCTTTTGGGTTATTGATCTAAGGGTTCATATTCCTAGGGTTTAATATTATTCAACAATGGTCAACAATAAACAACCATGTTCGACCATGATCAACCATTGTCCAACATCAATGGCTTGGGTTTATTATTCCCCATTCAATGATGGTTTATTATGATGTCAACCATGGTCCAACATGGAATTGTGATAAGGATTGTCTCAATATGAAAAACAATGATGGTCAATCATGTTCATTTTAGTGTTGATAATATTTGTCTTAAGTTTTATATACGTTGCGTTTATAATATTAGTCCCTTGGGTTTAATATTATTCCCTTGGGTTTATAACATCAATCCCTTGAGTTTATTATTCTCTTAGGTTTACAACATCAATCATGGTCAATAATTATCAATCATATCCAACCATGGTCAACCATGGTCGAATGTCGCATTGTGACAAGGATTGTCTCACCATGAAAATAAACCATGTTTACTTTAGTGTTTGTAATATGTATATTGGGGTTTACCAATGTTGGGTTTATAATATTAGTATCTGGGGTTTAATATTATTCCCTTGGGTTCATAATCCCTTAGGTTTAATATTAGGTTGGGTTTATAATGTCAATCACGGTCAGATTTATTAATCTCTTGTGTTTGTAATATCGATCCCTTGCACTTCTTGATCCCTTAGGTTTTTAATATTTATCCCTTGGCTTTAATAATTCATTGGGTTTTTGATATTAAATAGTTGTGATTATTAGTTCCATTGGTTTATAGTATTAATAATCCCTTTGGTTTATTAATCCCTTGAGTTTAAAATAATTTTTTCTTAGGGTTTATTAATTCAACCATGTTCATTTTAGAGTTTTTAATATTTATCTTAGGGTTTCTATACCTTGGGTTTATTTTATTGGTCCCTTTAGTTTAATATTATTCCCTTAGGTTCATAATCTCTTGGGGTTTTAGTATTATTATCGTGGGTTTACTGTTCCTTTGTGTTTATAATATCAATCGCTTGGGTTTATTATTCCCAAGTCAAACATGGTTTATTATGATGTTGACCCTGGTCCAACATGGAATTGTGATCAGGATTGTCTCAATATGAAAATCAACGATGGTCGATCATGTTTATTTTAGTGTTTACAATGTTTATCTTAGGGTTTATATATGTTGGGTTTATAATATTAGTCCCTTGGGTTTAATATTATTCCCTTGGGTTCATAATACCTTGGGGTTTTAGTATTAAGTGCTTGGGTTTATTATTCCTTTGGGTTTTTCATATTAATTCCTTGGGTTTATTATTCCCTTAGGTTTATAATATCAATCATGGTCCACCATTGTTGATCATAGCCAACAATGGTCAACCATGGTTGAATTTCTCATTGTGACAAGGATTGTCTCACCATGAAAATAAACCATGCTTATTTTAGTGTTTGGAATATTTATATTCAGGTTTACCAATGTTATGTTCATAATATTAGTCCCTTGGGTTTAATATTATTCCCTTGGGTTCATAATCCTTGGGGTTTTAATATTAATCCCTTGGTTTATACTATCAATCCTTGGTATTATTCCCTTAGGTTATAATATCAATCATGGTCAACCATTGTCAATCATAGCCAACCATGGTCTACCATGGTTGAATGTCAAATTGTGACAGGGATTGTCTCACCATGAAAATAAACTATGTTTATTTTAGTGTTTGTAGTATTTATATTTTTGTTTACCAATGTTGGGTTTATAATATTTGGCCTTTGGATTTAATATTTTTCCCTTGGGTTCATAATACCTTGGGGTTTTAGTATTAGTCCCTTGTGTTTATAGTTCCTTTCAGTTTATAATATCAATTCCTTGTGTTTATTATTCTCTTAGGTTTATAATATCAATGATGGTCAACCATTATCAATTATAGGAAACCATGGTCAACCATGGTTGACTGTCTCATTGAGACAAGGATTGTCTAACCATGAAAATAAAACTTGTTTATTTTAGTGTTTATAATACTTATATATGGGTTTACCAATGCTCAATTTTTAATATTAGTCCATTGGGTTTAATATTATTCCCTTGGGTTCATAATCCCTTGAGTTTTAGTATTAATCCCTTGGGTTTACGTTTCCCATGGGTTCATAATATCAATCCCTTGGGTTTATTATTAACCTGGGTTTATAATATCAATCATGGTAAAACATAACCAACCATGGTCAATTGTGGTCAAACATGGTTCTATCTCACATTATGAAAAAAATTATCTCCACTTAGCGTTTATATACCTTGGGTTTATAATATTAGTCCCTTGGATTTAATATTATTCCCTTAGGTTCATAATCCCTTGGGGCTTTTGTATTAATCCCTTGGGTTTATTGTTCCTTGCATTTAAAGTATTAATAATCCCTTTGGTTTATTAATTCCTTGAGTTTAAAATATTAATTCTTAGGGTTTATTAATTCAACAATGTTTGTTTTAGTATTTTTAATACTTATTATAGGGTTTTTATACCTTGGGTTTATAATATTAGTCCCTTTTGTTTAATATTATTCCCTCAGGTTCATAATCCCTTTGGATTTTAGTATTAATCCCTTAGGTTTATTGTTCTTTGGGTTTCTAATATCAATCGATTGGGTTTATTATTCCCCAATCAACCATGGTTTATTATGATGTCAACCATGATCCAACATGGAATTGTGATAAGGATTGTCTTAATATGAATATCAACGATGGTCAATCATGTTTATTTTAGTGTTTATAATATTTATCTTAGGGTTTATATACATTGGGTTTATAATATTTGTCCCTTGGGTTTAATATTTTTCCTTTGGGGTCATAATCCGTTGGGGTTTTAGTATTAATCTGTTGGGTTTATTATTCCTTTGGGTTTCTGATATCAATCCCTTGGGTTTATTATTCCCTTAGGTTTATAATATTGATCATGGTCAAGCATTGTCAATCATAGCCAACCATGGTCAACCATGGTTGAATGTCACATTGTGACAAGGATTGTATCACTATGAAAAACACCATGTTGATTATAGTGTTTGTAATATTTGTATTTGGGTTTACTAATGTTGGGTTTATAATATTAGTCCCTTGGGCTTAATATTATTCCCTTGGGGTTTTAGTATTAATCCCTTGGGTTTGTTAATCCTTTGGGTTTATAATATAAATCTCTTGGGTTTATTATTCCCCTAGGTTTATAATATCAATAATGGTCAACCATTGTCAATCATAACCAACCATGGTCAACCCTTTTTGAATGTTACATTGTGACAAGGATTGTCTCACTATCAAAATAAACCATGTTTATTTTAGTGATTGTAGTATTTATATTTGGATTTACCAATGTTGGGTTTAAAATATTATTCCCTTGGATTCATAATCCCTTGGGGTCTTAGTATCAATCCCTTAGTTTTATTATTACTTTGGGTTTATAATATCAATCCCTTGGGTTTATTATTCCCTTAGGTTTATAATATCAATGATGGTCAACCATTATCAATCATAGTCAACCATGGTAAACCATAGTTCAATGTCACATTTGACAAAGATTGACTCACCATGAATATAAACTATGATTATTTTAGTGTCTGTAATATTTATATTTGGGTTTACCAATGTTGGGTTTCTAATATTAGTCACTTGGGTTTAATATTATTCTCTTGGGTTCATAATCCCTTGGGTTTATGTTTCCCTTGGGTTCATACTATCAATCCCTTGAGTTTATTATTAGCTTGTTTTACGATATCAATCATGGTCAACCATAACTAACCATGGTCAACTGTGGTCAATCATAGTCCGATGTCACATTATGAAAAAAATTGTCTCCATTTAGGGTTTATATACCTTGGTTTTTAAATATTATCCCCTTGAGTTTGATATCATTCCCTTACGTTAATAATCCATTGGAGTTTTAGTATTAATACCTTGGGTTTATTGTTCCTTTAGGTTTATAATATCAATCGCTTGGGTGTATTATTCCGCAGTTAACCATGGTTTATTAAGAAGTCAACCATGGTCAACCATGGTCCAACATGGAATTGTGATAAGGATTGTCTCGATATGAAAATCAATGATGGTCAATCATGTTTATTTTACTGTTTATAATATTTATCTTAGGGTTTATATACGGTGGGTTTATAATATTAGTCCCTTGGTTTTAATATTATTCCCTTGGGTTCATAATCCCTTGGGGTTTTAGTATTAATCACTCCGGTTTATTATTCATTTGGGTTTATAATATCAATCCCTTGGCTTTATTATTCCGTTAGGTTTATAATATCAACCATGGTCAACCATTGGCAATCATAATGAGCCATGGTTAGCCATGGCTGAATGTCACATTGTGACAAGGATTTCCTCACCATGAAAATAAAGCATGTTTATTTTAGTCTTTCTAATATTTATATCAAGGTTTAGTAATGTTGGGTTTATAATATTGGTCCCTTGGGTTTAATATTATTTCCTTGGGTTCATATCCCTACAGTAATAATATAATAATAAAAAAATAATAATAATATTATATTATTATAAAATAATATACAATTTAATTGTTATTGTTATTATTATTATTTTATATTATTACTATAATAATGTAAATAATATTATATATATTATTATTATTATTATGAGTTTATATTATTATAATAATGTTAATATAATAATCATAAATATATAAATATATAAGAATAGCATTGTATATTTATATAAGTTATTAATAACCATAAATAGTTGGTCTTTAAAAAATATGCATAATAATTACCTTATCGCAATTCTAATTATTATTGGATCATGGTTGTTATTATGAGTTAATTTTATTATTACCAGCTTAGATCCATCTTAACACCGGATCTATCAAGTGCCGAGAGGGATCAAATCTCTTGCAAATATATTTTTTGAGTGAAAAACTCGAGGAAAGGTTTGCACCTTGAGACATTTGATCTCTACCAGTGCTTGATAGATCCGGTGTTAAGATGGATCTATGTTGGTTTCAGTCATGTGCGGTCATACACAATTTGTTGAACATCTAATTACTTTGATAATTTTAAATATTCTAAATATGTATAAGGTTAATTTGGTCAATTTAATTTAAAATTTTCTTAGTAACTTGAATGATGAAAAATGATGAAATACAATTTTTGATTGCAAAGTGTTAATGTAACAATTTTGATGGATAAAAGATGCGAATACTAAGAATATAGTCAACTCCAAACAATCTTCATTGCAATCAATCTGAAACTATTTTTTTCCATTTTCTCATATCGATCATATGAAAAGAGTAGCTGGAATCATAGACCATTCAAAGATTTAACTCAAGCCACTGTAGTAAACAACATACATTGTCTCTGTTGCTCTATATTAATAATAGTTTTCTCCAAAGTAAATCATTGTGACTTATGGAGTGTTAAACGCCAAACAATTTTCGATGGTAGTTATTTTTTGTTACTACGTTTCAATGAAAAGTAATTAACAATGTTGAGTGATGGAAAATGGGAATAATAACAATGTACCCAATTATAAATTCAAGTAAGAAAACATTCTTTTAGGATGAAAATTCAAGTATTGTATTTATGGTTGAATAAATTTTATGTGCTTACACTAAGAGAGATTGTGTGTTTTGGGGGTGAGAAGGAGAGACAAGGGGAGATAGAGATATAGATAGGGGGAGAGGTAGGAAGAGAGAGGCAAAGACAGGGAGGGAGGAAGAGATATGGATATGGAGAGCTAAATGTTAGAGAGAGAGAAGGGAGAGAGAGAGAGGGAGGGAAGGAGGGAGGGAGGGAGGGAGGGTGAGATAAATATGGAGAGAGAGTGTGTATGTTTAGGGGTTGTGATAGAGATATATAGAAGGAGAGATGATGGGAGATAGAGATATAGATGGAGGAGGTAGAGATGTGCTTACATTGAAATCATTGCACACTATTAATCTAACTACTCTGAAATTAATGTACATCATACATATTGTTGTATCAAATTAGAAATCAACATCTAGACTAAAATCAATGCATCTAGTGTAAGGTATTAAATATGATTAGAAATCGAAATCTACAATGAAATTGATGCATCTAGTGAAAGCAATCAAATAGGATTATAAATCATATCTACACTAAAACCAATGCATCTAATGCAAGAAATCAAATATGCGTAGAAATCAACATCTATACTGAAATCAATGAATCTAGAAATATGATTAGAAATCCACATCTACAATGAAATCAATGCATCTAGTGCAAGCGATCAAATAGGATTAGAAATCAATACCTACACTGAAACATTTGCATCCTGTGTAAGAAATCAAATAGGAGTAGAAATCAACATCGACACTAAAATCAATGCATCTAGTGTAAGGTATTAAATAGAATTATAAATTGACATCTACACTGAAATCAATGCATATAGTGCATGTGATCAAATAGGATTAGAAATCAAAAACTACATTGAAATCAATACATCTATTTTAGTGAAATATAAATTATTCATGACTTTCTAGATTTAACTTTTGTGTATGTATTTGTCTCTATGAGACTCTTTATTCTTCCCTCTATCTCCACCTTCTATGTCTATCTGCCTCCTCCTCTCCTTCTCTATCTTCCCCTCCCTCTCTCCCTCGTCTCACTCTATCTTTCTCTCGCTAACTTTCTCTATCTTTCTATTCTTTCCTCTCTCCCCCTGTCATCTATATTTATACCTCGCTCCATCTCTCCTTATTTGTCTCTCTATCTCAACCCCCGAAACACTTGCCACGCTCTCTCTCTCTCCCCATATCTATCTATCTATCTCTATCTCTCCCTCTTCCTTTCCCTCTCTATCTCTTCGCCTTCTCTCTCTCTCTCTCTCTCTCTCTGACTCTTTATCTCCCCATTGCCACTCCCTCTCCACCTATCTCTCTCTATGTCTTTCTTCCCCTTCTAAATCCATCTCTCTCTCCCCCCCTCTCTCTCCTCTCTCTCAAGTCCTCTCTCTTTTTCCTTCATTTCTCTCCCCTTCTCTCCCACCTCCTTCTATCTCTACCCCCATCATACACACACTATCTCTCGACCCTCCAACTCTATTACTATCTCCCTCCCTCTCTTTTTCCCTCTCTCCCCCTCTCTTGCCCCTCCATATATATGTATCTCTATCTCTTTCTTCTCCTTCTTTCCCTTTCTTTATATTCTCCTTTCCCCTCTCTTCCCTCGTATCCTCTCTCCCTCATTTTGTATTCATCTCTCCCTTGTCACTCCCTCTCTTTCCCCCTCCAAATCCATCTCTCTCCCTCCCTCTCTCCCCCTCCTCTCTCTCTTCCTTTCTCTCTCTCATTGTCTCTCAACTCTATGTCTCTCCCCCACACACTATTCCCCCTTCCATCTCACTCTCTTTCTTAAATATGATCCCATTGCATTGTATTTAAGAAAGTATTTAAGTTAATAAAAACACATAATTGGTTGTAAAATATTAAACCTATATTTTGAATCAATGATGTTAAAGAAAACACAATAATAAAAATATTAAAATAATCACCGACTATCTTTCCTCTATCATTGTTAATCACTTTGCTTTATCACTTAGCTTGGATCCTTGGTTAAGATGCATCTATCCTAGTTATTTCTAATATTATTTATATTATATAAATTTCACATATGTATATATAAAAGTATTCTCATATTTTTATTTATTAAAACCTCCATTTAATCTCTATGAAAAAATTGTTAGTAGTCATGAGGATGGAGGGTTTAGATATGCCTCATAAGTAATTATAACATTTTTGTTCTTAGATTTAATTAAAAAATGTTATAAACTTAAATTAAAATAAAATATTTGTAAACATTTTTATTTTGAAATAAGTTATAGTTTTTGGGCATGTGGTATTGATAAGCAATGATATTGGCCCATGGTATTGATAAACCATGGTAGTAGCCCATGGTATTATAATTTTCTTCCCTCCTCTCCCTCTCTACGGTATTGTAAAAAAACCTACTTAGAGGTTAATAATATCCATGGTAAATATTCATGATTAAAAATCTTGTCATATTGTAAATATTAAGTTTTTATCTGCTTATTAAATAAATTTATAGATGGAACACATCTATATTAAGTGTTACAACTATATTGATTACATAACATATAATATTACAATATTATATGTTACCAAATATTACCACCCCCACCTAATATATAGTGGCAAGGGGTGGGAAAAAATACTAATTGAAATGTAATATTATTAAATTTTAAATAATATTTAAGAAAGAAGATTTTTTCGCGAACGGCCAATGCATGCAAGGAGATTTTATCGTGAACGAGCAAACACGTAAAGCATGCAAAAGTACAAGTGAAGGAGCGATGTGCACATGCAACATCCAACACCAAGACCATTGAAGACTCTACATACCTTGTCATGCAGAGGTAAAATTATGATACACCAAGAGCACATCCATCACTGAGCACCACTGTAGCTCAACATGGACACCACCATCAACATGAACATACCAGCACTGTCTTGTTGAGTCGTGTCATGAGTAATCTCGACCACATCACTACTGTGGACCATACTGTTGTAAATCACATGGACACCACCAACAACATGAACATACCAGCATTGTCGTGTCGAGTCGTGTCATGAGTAATCTCGACCACATCACTACTTGGGCCATACTATTGTAAATCACATGGACACCACCACCAGCATGAACATACTAGCACTGCTGTGTCGAGTCTTCTCATGAGTAATCTCGACCACATCACTACTATGGGCCATACTGTTGTAAATCAATATAATGTAACGTGTAAGTCCAAGAGACCCACATGTCATATGAAGAGTCATGTAAACCTGAAGGGTCAAATAAGTCAAACAGTCACAAGGGAAGTTGAACAATCACAAAGGCTAGTTATATCGTTGGCTATAAATACCCCCTCATTTCTACATCCAATGGAAGTTTTCACCTTTGATCCTCCCACATAGCCTTGGGAGTTTGTAATCTTTTCTTTGAGGAGTGAGTAGTGGCTCCAACGCCCCTCTCAGGGGGTTAGTGATGTATGGTGTATTGATGTGTCTTGGAACTTTCACTTAATTTAGAAGCGTGATAACATGCCATCATGTTTTCACACATGTATTGTAATTGTTTGTAAGACAAATCTTGGAACACTTGTAATGGATGTTCAAGATCACTTGTAGTGCATTTTGCTTTAACCTATGTGAAAATTGTTGAACTATTTCAGTTTTTTAAATACATATGTTTATGAAAATGTGTTGTATAAGTTGTTAACATTGTCCTGCCTACATGGGATGCCTCACCCGACATCAGACAAAACCTTTCCCATAAAATTGTTATAACAACCATCACACTCACACAAACTACTTTGTTGAGTGTTGAACGTGCTATCTCATCTTGTCTGTTGTGACTACCACATCCGTGTGGACTACTCTGGCCGAAGCTACGGATGTCCTGTTGTGTTGGTGTCTCTGACAGGAGACTCACATCCACCCCCTCCCTCTGCGGTGAAAGAACCTTTACACAAGTAACACAAAGCACTCACCAGGCACACAAACCTTGGTGTTCAAAGACGAAGCAGACCACTCTCGCGTGCCGACAAGAAAGAGCTAAGGCATATCTTTAAGATAATGGAAACCGGGTCATCATACCAGATGAGACTCCTACACCAAACGATGTGAGGTCTAGTTGGGACATCATACTAGAAAGATCCCCTAAATGTTGGCAAGTCCACACCGTCAACACTTCCCAGATACTTCAACTTAATTTTTCTCTCTTTATACTAAAGAATTTGAATATTATTGTGCAAAAAGTTGATACAATTAACACACAACATTTAACAAGTGTAATATGCTGTGTTGTTTCTTAGTACCTTTCTATTATGTGTAATTGATAGCAAAACTTATTGTAACTAGGATAAAAATAATACCATTACTATGCAAAGAAATGTCTATATTTATAGTGATTTTTTAACCTACTTTTTTTAAGTATATTACTATTTTTTTACACTAACATAAGGTACTAAATAGGATTTTTAAATGACACTAACTTCCATGGGTGAGCATGGTTTGTGATATACTGTATATCACAAACCATGCTCAACCACGGAAGTTAGTGTCATCTAAAAATCCCAATTAGTGCATTAGGTTAGATGTAGAAAAAGTCATAAACTTTTAAAAAGTAAGTTAAAAAATCAATATAAATATAGACATTTTTTGTATAGTATTATTATTATTCTAGTTACAATAAGTTTTTCTATCAATTAGGTATAATAGGTAGGTAATAAGCAACAAAGCTTTGTATCAACTTTGTTCACAATAATATTCAAATGCTTTATGTATAAAGAGAGAAAATTAAGTTGAAGCTTTTGAGAAGATAATTGAAATATTATTTTATTTAAAAGTGAAAAAAGTTCAAGACAATTTAAAATTGTTTCAACCTAATATTCTATTTTAAAAGATTACAAAAAAATTTAAAATTGCTAGAATCACTTTTAGACTAGATATTTAACTCATCCAAATTATAATGTAGCGAGTATTAAATTTTTAATATAGAAATTAATTTTAGTAATTTATATTTAAAATTCCACGCAAAACATTTACCTATTAAATACCATATACCATTTTTATTTTGTATTTTAAATATTTTAAAGCACTAGAATATGTAGATCTTAGTTGATATATTCTAATAGAAATGGTGCCTACAAAATTATTCTCTATATTAAAAAGTTTCAATAATACTATATTATAATTTTGATGAATTAATTATCTGGGTTTAAAAAAATCTACCAATTTTATAATTTTATAATCTTTCAAAATGGAATATTACATTGAAGCAATTCTATCCCAAATCTCTCTGCTATACGTGATCATAAACACATTGTTAATTGCTTCCACTCATAATATCATACATTAACTAAGGTATAACACTTAAGGTTCGAAGGTTCTCGAAGCACTTGCTCAGCGGCTGGTATTGACAAATTCACATGCATTGACATTAAGTCCACTCCACCAGCGCTGCAGTATATAAATTCTAGCCATAAATAATGCTCCAGACAAAGCATATTCTAGGCACATTAAATCTTCACCCATTCAAAAATCCACAAACCTTCATCCACCTAAAATTAATACTTAAATGGTTAATAACAAAGAATTTTTTTTTATATTTATCTTAATTTTATACATATAAATATAATTACGCCCTAAAGGTTTTTCTTTGAAATGAATTCTCTTGTGTGCCCTTGTGTACCATCTTGGATTGTTGATTTGATGTGTGAGAGGATTAAAATGATTTCCACTACCCGATCATCATAATCAGTGATAATAAAAACTGCGTTAGAAGTTAGAATAGTTCGTTACAGTAACGACATTCATATCTGGTGGCGATCCTTCTTTTACTCTAGGAAAGGTAATTAATCAGTGCTCTCATCGTGGGCAAGTCATAGCGATCATTTATTTATGCGGTAAGGCGTTTTTCTTTGAATTGAAGTCTGTTGCCTCTGTGTACCATCTTGGATTGTTGATTTGATGTGTGAAACAATTAAAATGATTTTTATCACTCGACCATCATAATCAATTATAATAAAAACTGTATGAGAAGTTAGGATAAATGAACTCCCTTGTATGCCTCGTTGTACCATCTTGGATTGTTGATTTGATGTATAAGATGATTAAAATGATTTCCACCATCCGATCATCATAATGAATTATAATAAAAACTGCTTTAGAAGTTAGTATAGTTCGTTACGGTAACGACATTCATATCTGTTGGCGATCGACAATCCTTCTTTTACTCTGGCGAAGGTTATTAATCAGTGCTCTCATCGTGGGGCGAGTCATAGCGATCATTTATTTCTGGCGGTAGCCTCCCACCCTCCTTCGTAGCCTCCACTAGCTCTAGCGTTATGTTTATCTGCAATTTCAACTGAGACTTACAGTTGTGCACGCATTCCTTGAAGCAATTCGAAGATGGAAATTTCATCCTCTCATATTATTACAAGAATGTTCATAGTTCCGATTTTCTTTTCCAATTCATACAAATAGATCTCCTCCTTGTAGTTTTCGTTTTCCATTTTTGTTTGTGATTTGTCTAATTTTTTTGAATTCACTATTCCATGGTCTTCTGATTTGTTCCACTCATTTCAATTGTTAGTAAGTGTATATCCAGTAGTTGGTTTGGTTCTAAGGACGAGACACAAAACTTAGTTTCCGTGGATGACACATTGTCTCAGATATATTTATTTGCTTGGTAGGGAATGAAATATCTAAAATTTAGAGGATTCTCTAAACCAACAATAAAACAACTAAAAGTGTTGATGAGCTATCACAATAACCTTTCTTATGAATCCCTCACGTCCACCTTCACCGACTATCCCAGAAATCTAAAGCTTCGAGTGACAGTTTCGCGTTTGGGAGCAAGGCTATCCAGAAGAAATTTGGGCTCTAAACGACATACCAAACAATCTATATTGAAAATGCATTTAATTTTGTTTCTAAATCTCATATAAATTGTGTTATCAAATTTTACGAAGAAGCAAAAACATATAAAATTAATGTGAGTCAAATCATTGCTGCAAGTAGTTTTGGTTTTGGTGTTAGTAAATTTACAATTTTGATGTGTAAAATTAGTATAATTTAAATAATTTCAGATTTTTTAAAACTCTCAAATCAAATATATATTGAAAATGCATTTAATTTTGTTGTTAATCTCATATAAAATGTGTTATCAAATTTAAGAGAAAAACAAAAACATATAAAATTAATGTGGGTATCACTTCTATATTGAAAATGCATTTAATAAATTAACATGATTTAAATGTTTTCAGATTTTTCAAAATTCTAGAATCACTTGTATATTAAAAATGCATTTAATTTTGTTTTTAAATCTCATATAAATTATGTTATTAAATTCCAACAAAAAACAAAAACATATAAAACTAGCAATTGTCCCAGAAGGTACAAAGAGAGGCTGATAGGATTATTAAATTGGAATTGTTGAATTTTTTTAGAAGAGTTAATTGGTTTATGGAAAACCTTGTTTTCTTGGACTGGATCATTGTGCAATTACTTTTCTTGCTTTGTTTATATCTATATTACAAGGAACACATTGAATGTCTTATTTCATTTTAGAGTAAGTTAATTACCCAAAATCAAGAAACCTATATAGATAGCCAAGCATATACGAAGCTTGCTAGTGACCAAGGCAATAACCACCATGACTATCCCCTACCAATATATTTCATTGAAAACCATAATTATATATTGCATTTAGAAAGTCAATTATTCTTATATTTTATAAAGAATAATATACATATATAGAATTATACTACATTGAAAACCATAATTGTATATTGCGATTAGAAAGTCAAAAAAAGTCAAAATATAATATTTGAAACCATGCTAAATATGACATTGCAAACCTTAAATGTCAAAGGGAGAACTTAGAATTTGGAAATTAAATGACCACATCCATTCTGAAGACCATGTCTATAGAGACGTTAAAAAACCATGGTAAATGCCAAATTAGGAGGCTAGAAGGCAGAAACAAAAATAAGAAAATACCAAATCGTTGCTAACATTACATGTAGCAAGATAAAAGAAGCACTTCTTCCCCATGGATGCCTCCCTGATGGTGATCCTACGCTTAGGTGAAGACGACCATGCTTGAAGACGACCATCTAAACATGAACAGGCATGCTAGCATGAACACACAGGCAAACATTTAGGACTCAAATCCATTGGAAATGTAGCAAAATATTGCCAAAGCATCTATGCATCTCATTCATATGCTAAATCTTGATATTTAAAAATAGTAAAATAAATCTTCATATTTTTAGGGTTACATATTAATTTTATATTAATAAAAGAAATATTCTCTAAAAAAGATAAAACGTAGTAAAAAAAATATTCATATTTACAAGTAGTAAAATAAATGTAAATTTTAAATTACATAAATTTTCTTATTTTCCAAAAAAAAAGTAAAAGAAATCTTCATATTTACTAGTAAAATGAATCTTCATATTTACAGGATTACATGTTAATTTTATATTAATAAAAGAAATATTCATATTTACTAGTAGTAAAATAAATCTTCATATCACAAGTAATAAAAGAAATCTTCTTATTTACAAGATTGACTAATTTTATATTAAAAATATAATGAATAATATAAATTGTAATACTCCCAAAATGCCATAAATATTTTATTTACCATAGTACAAACAAATAGAAGGATTGTTTTTATTTGTTTGAATTAACTAATATTTTATTTTTATTAAAAAAATGAGAAATGATTCTAGTGGGAGGAGATCATGTAACTTCTGAGGAAGAAAGTTAATAAAACAGTAGCTGGAACCCTAACTACCTCCCCTAACTATGTAAAGCTTCCAGGAAAAAGAAAAGTTGGGGAGGAACAAACTGAGCTGTAGAGACATGCAGAAAAAAAAAGGGTAATAACACTTGCTCATTCTAGTGAGTACAAGATAGCAAGAGTGTGATGCACAAGCAACTTGCAGAAGACTAAAAGGTCTTGTGAGCAAGCTAGGGGGAGATTTCGTCTCGAAAGACAATCTCAAGATCGGGAGGAGTGACCTCTCCCTGTGAAGTTACTTAATGAAAGCACTCAGGTATGAGTTACCTTCTGGAAAATTGTTGATATGATGAACTAAGTTAGAAGTGTCTTGCAAGGAGAGTTTTTTTTTTAAAGTACTTACAACTAATATACATTTATAGAAGAATCCAAATGCATTCTAATTACCGAGTTTGATATTTCATAAAATGGAGATGAAACTTTAACTGTTGAAAATAGAACTGTGAGAATGAGATTATCACAATGTGGATTTGGATATGTTATATTTAGCTATTTTTTATGTCCTTGACACCTTCTCACTGTGTATATAGTTTGTATTAATTGTGGAAACTCAGTATTGACAATATTTGGAATTGGAAGAACAACAGTTGTACTTGTAAAGAAATATTACTATAGTTTTGCTGAAAGCAGGAATAAATAAGAAGTTGTTATTACAGTTCTCCCCAGTGCAGGAATAAGTAGGAAAATATATCTTTACAGTTTCTTAAAAAATACAGGAATAAACAGAACAATGTTGGGAGAACACGTAGCAGGCCACTCGGGCTGAACTGTACAAGTTCTTTTAGAGAAAATATAGACAGATGAAAATAATATAGGAAGTCAGCACACCGCACAGAAATTAAAAAAACACCCCCAACAAGCCAAGATTGCTCTTCGTACATGACCATATAAGGGCTGACATTGAACATTTATTTGCATGAATAGCGTAATCAAATGAAATGAACTTAAGACCTTGGAGTCCTCAGGATTGCAGCGATTTGAACCTTGGGTGGACTCAAATAACTCTTGAGGACGACAACTTCTATAAAACCCTACCTGTCAATTTAGAACATTCCGAGGGGTAAAAACCCTCTAGGCGAAACTCCTTGGAATCAATAGCAGAGAGCCAATTCCATAGATGGATTGGTATTTAGAGAATAAGTAAAAAACCCAAGATCTGCATGGCTATGACTCAGGTAATATAGGCACAAATTAAGCAGTATTATGTGAAATGATGAAAAGACCAAAGGATATTTTTAGGAAATTCTTTTATATGACATATTAAAAAAATAATTATAATGAATTGAATTGCATATTGGATTCAAGCCACATTTCGAACCAAGAACCATAACTCCATTGCAAAAACCTTATTAAAACTGAACAGACACAATAATAATCCATGCGAGATAAAATTGAAAGACCTACACAAAAACTATATTTATATAATGGATGAAAGTGTTCAAACATGTGTGCGCTGTTTCGGTCGCACCAGAATAACTGTAATACAACCGAGTATTATACATACAAATTGTAGCCCGATAAACCCTTGCATAGCTAAATGATTTAGCAAAAGAAAAACTAGATGGACCTGTGCGATAGAGAGTTTAGGAACTGTCATGGGTACGAAGCCCACTAGGATCTAGGCTCATGCAGAGAAGGACCTTAAAAATAACTAGAGAGAGTTCAACGACTAAAACAAAAAACACCCGTAAACCCTAACCAATCGATGGTTGTATGCTATTATTCGAAGAATGATAAACCATTATAATGAGGTGAGCTGAGACCAGATGACAGTCATGACCCGTAATCCTCTAGCCAGGAAGCACCCAACTCGAAACAAGTCTTACTAAGGAGCTGTGGAAGGTGCCACTGAAGGAGCGCCTCTCCTACTAGTATAACTAAGAGCCAAAGCCATACCCAGAACATCCTGCGAGGTGCATAAACCCACACATAAAAAATATGATTAGAACAATCTAGTGAACATATAACTCTTTCAGCTATGCATGATAAGGAAGGTAGGCATGTAATAGTACTGAAACACAAAATTACCTGGAAAGACTTTACTGGTGCTAGACCCTGAGGCTGAAACGATATCAGCAACATCAACGCAAATTTGAGCGTCTAGAAGACTGGAGTTGCTGAAGGAAGGGCCAAACTGGAGTAGGCTCCGTAGGAGAGCTGCCCAGCAAATGAGGTCAATCCCATCGCACTCCGGAGAAGAGGTAAACCCCGAGAAGAGTGCCACCATTGGATCGCAGGAGATGAGTTGCACCATCGATGAGGGCGGGGTTTCTAAGTGGAGCAGATGAGGCCGAACAGCCTGCTCGAGCCATGTACAGAACTGAGCAACTCAACTGATATTCTTTCAATGCACAACAGAACAGGTGAAAAGAAGGCAACTCAACTGATATTCAGAAAAAGTAGTGAACTTCAAATCAGCTATTGAAAGTGTTTCACTTGATCGAACGAAGTAAGGTATAAGTGTTGATGAAAAAGTTGCTGTCAATTTAGAAATTTTCGAGGCCTAAAAACCCTATAGGCGAAACTTCCTGGAATCGATAGTAGACAGCCAATTCCACAGATGGATTAGTATTTAGAGAATAATTAAAAAACCCAAGATCTCCATGGCTATGACTTAGGTAATATAGGCACAAATTACTCATTATTATGTGAAATGATGAAAAGGCCAGGAAATTCTTTTATATGACATCTTAAAAAAATAATTATAATGAACTGAATTGCATATTGGCTCGAGGCCACATTTCGAACTGAGAACCATAACTCCATTGCATAAACCTTATTAAAACTAAACAGACAGAATAATAATCCATGCAAGATAAACTTGAAAGACCCACACAGAAACTATAGTTATATAATGGATGAAAGAGTTCAAAGATGTGTGCATTGTTTCAGTCGCACCAGAATAACTGTAATACAACCGATTATTATACATACAAATTGTAGCCCGATAAACCCTTGCATAGCTAAACGATTTAGCAAAAGAAAAACTAGATGGGCATGTATGACAGAGTGTTCAGGAACCATCGTGGGTACGAAGCCCACTAGGATCCAGGCTCATGCAGAGAAGGACCTTAAAAATAACTAGAGGGATTTCTCCGACTAAAATAGAAAATACCCTTAAACCCTAACCAATCGGTGGTTGTATGTTATTATTTGAAGAACGATTAGCCATTATAATGAGGTGAGCTTAGACCAGATGACAATCATGACTTGTAATCCTGCAGCCAGGAAGCACCCAACTCGAAACAAGTCTTACCCAAGAGCTGTGGAAGCCGCCACTGAAGGAGTGTTGGAATATTAATTCCAACTGTCGTGCAGGGAACAGTGACGACAACCTGTCAACTTCCGAATCCGCCATCACGTAGCAGGAAAACAGCCCCCGAAACCACACCTGAAATTGGCGGTAAGTCATCGCACCACTCTTCGGCATAAAGTGGTTTCCGTGCAAGGGACTCCGATGCCATTTGGACCAGACACGTGGATTGGGGTGACATCACCCTCTGACATTTATCGGACGATAAATGTCGGTCAAAAGCCCCCATCCGATATTCGTCCGATCAAAGGGAATGCTCTCCGCCGTCCGATCGCGAGGAAGGTACACGGGGCCTGTTAAAAATAAATGCAGCGTGGAGTAAGATAATTATCCATACCCTATGATTATGATATGACATGGTTTTTGGTAAAGTATTTAATGTTTTTTTTATGGCAAGTAACATTTAATTTATACGGAGGTATGGGCGTAAGACGGTATGTAAGTTTTATTAAATTGCATATCAATTGTATGGTATACGTAATGTATGTGTGTTGACTTCTAAGTTGTGTATCCCACAATGGGAGGTGAAGCGAGAATGAAAAACCACACAGGTCGTAAAAAGGAAATGTGAAAGAGTTTGTTTTGAATTTGTATGAAACTCAACAGCGTAAGAATCCTTTTTTGTAATGTAAGAAATGAAAAGAATGCACAACAGTGCAGGAAAAGGAGGAGAAGTGAATGAAGAAAACCAGGGGTAGTTTTGTTTCAAAACCACGAATTTTTTCACACAGCAGTGAAAAGGTAAATCTGTAAATCCGTGTAATTTTTGTTTTCACATAGCAGTGAATGTAAATGAAATTTTTACACACAGTGGTGTAAAATTTCAAAGGAGACAGAGTAATTTCTTTTGTAATGTTTTGGTGAATCCCTCTGAGTGAAAGAGGATGAATATGTCTCAGTGAATTTGTTTTAATGAATAGAAATCATTTTATGGTGGTGAAATACTCTGTTCAGTAATTTTTTTTAAGGCTTCCCTGTGCACAAAAGATCCTGGAGTAGAGGAAAACAGAGCATTGACTCTGTGTTCAGTTAATGTTTGGTTTTGGTATTTTCCCATTGCAAAAATACCCAACAGTGGTATCAGAGCTAGTCCAGGCTCTTTGATGGTGACAGAGCAGGTTCATGCGCTTTGAAGTGTCAAAGAAGCTGAAGGAAAGACCCTTGTTGCAACAACAGTAAAGCTTCTCCAGCTGTGTCAAGTTTCAGCCAAAGGGATTCAGGTATTTCTCAAGTTTTTGAGTTGCTGTTGAAGAAACAGTGAGTCATTTTAAAAACACAGTCAGGGATTTTAAAAATAGTTAAGAATGGCAAGTTCAAAGAAGAAAGTGTCAAAATCCCCTAAGGTTGTGTCTCCCTCTTCTATTAAAATAGAAAACAAACTATTTGAAAGCATTTTATTTGAGGCTCCAAGGTTAAATGGGAACTTTGATATATGGGAAATAAAAATGAGGACTTTCTTACAGTCTGAAGGCATTGAAATTCGGCAGTCAGTGATTGATGATAGCAAAATGGATGGAGAATCCAAGGAGTACAATGCAAAAGCAGCAAAGACAATCTTGGATGGGCTGCCTAATTCTGTAAAGAAGAATCTAGGAAAATATTCATCAGCAAAGGATATATGGGACAAACTTCATGACCTTCATGCAAAGGGAGCACTGACCATGACCATGAATCAAGAAGAAAATTCTGAACCCATCATAGAAGCTGAAAATGAGAAGGTTGACCTCATCAAGCTTCAAGTGCAAGAAAGGGATGAAGAGCTTGCCAAGCTTAAGAAGGAACTTGATGAAAGCAGAAGGAAGCATCATGAAGAAGTCATATCCATGACAAATCAGTTGAATAAAGCAAAGAAGTAGGAAGATGCCTTGTCAAGTCAACTTGAACAAAGGCACAAGAGAATGAACAAACTTGTAGAAGAGATTGGACAGTACAAGGTAGAGGTATCCTCCCTTAAGTCTGAGCTACTAGAAGCCAAGAAGCAGGCACAAGAAGCTGAAAAGAAAATGGAGAGAAGTCAAGCAGAAATCTCTAAAATGAAGTCAGATATAATCTCTCTTAAAATAGCAGCAGCTGAAGCTGCTCGTAGCAAGCAAGAAACTGGGGAACAACTTGCAAAGAAGAATAATGAGTGTGAAAGATTGGAAGAAGAGATTGTCCTCCTCAGGAAGAAGGTTGAAGGGATGAACAAGATCATGAAGAGCTCTCAAGTCTTTGGATGACATGCTCAGCTATCACAGATCTCCATCTGATAAATCAGGACTTGGGTATGTAGGTGAATCCTCAAACAAGGATGAAAATGCTTTAAGCAAAGGAGATGTGAAGAAGCCAGAAAGAAATGTTGATGCTCCTAGTTCCAGTAAAGTCAAGAAGAAAAATGAAGGCTTCCATAGAAGAAATCCTGCTCCAAGTAGAAAACCAGCTCCAAGAAGAAATGTAGCTGATGGCAAAAAGGCAAGAGGCAATGGTGATCATCAAAGGATCTCAAGGCAGTAAGCCTTTAGAAGTACATCAAGGAAACTTCCATCTCCCAGGTACCAAAGTTCATTTTTTGGTTATTGTTATTCTTGCTCAAACTTTGGTCATATGGCAAAAGACTGTAGAGCATTTCATGGAGATAGATGTTGTGGTCCCCGACAATCTCCAAGAAATAATTTCACAAGAAAAAATCATGAATTTTTATTCATGAAAAATGTTGAATGTTTCAAGTGTCATAACATTGGGCATATGGCACGAGATTGTAACTTGACATGGGCTCTTACACAAGCTAGACCCATGCAAAAGAAGAAAGTTACACAAGTATGGAGAAAGAAGGAAAGGCAATCGGAAAATCCCTTGAACTCCCCAGTGGATCTAAATTTGTTTTGAGAAGAGTCTGCCAAAAGAAGACGAGCACACATTAAAGGGGAGCTTGTAATTTTTGTTGCTGAACTGTCTTATCAGTCACTCTTTGATGAAGACCTTTTATTAGGCAAAAATATGAAGTTAAATCTGCCATAAAAGCAAAGAAGAAAAAGGGGCAGTGCTCAAATGTGAAGTGCAGCAGCGCAATAACAAAAGCATGCGAAGCATGGAGACCCTCACAGCAGTGGGAAGATAGAACATAAAACAACAGTTTTTTGAATTTTTTGTTATGGAGCACATGCATTGAAATGCATAGCAATAGAAGGTAGTTTCCTTCTATGTAATGTGAGAGAACATACTCACAGCAGAGTGAGTACAATACACAGCAGTAAAAGAATGTAATGTTTTTCTTCATATGCAATGCAACATGCAAAGAAATGCATAAAGAGAAACAGGGACAGCAGATTTTTAATGCACATGGGTGAATGATAATGTGTGGCAGCAGAAAAATGAAAGGAACTGCACAGCAATGTATTGGGTCCAAAAAATGAATGAAGACTAAGATTGTGTGAAGCAAGGGTGTAAAAAGAAAAGGCAACAGCCCGTGTTAATTTGTTTTGTTGTGTGGAGAATGCAGCGCAAAACATCGTGAGGATGATTTCTCTCTATGTGTAAGTAATGGAGAGTAAAGAGTTAGTGTATAGGCACACAACAGTATGATGAAACAAAAGGCAGCCACAGTGCAAATTGCAGAGGCAACACAGTAGCAAATAAAAACCTAGGGATGACAGAGTCTATGGTTATGGGTATGGACAACAGTGCATAAGAAAAGGTAGCAACGTGATGGCAAGAAAGAGAAGCACAATCGTGCGAAGAAAATGAAACTAGAACTAAGACAAAGTGCAAAAATGTGTTTTTACACAGCAATGCAAATAATAAAATGCAGCAGCATGAAGTTTTTTTTGTTGAAGAAATGAAAGGTAATGGACAACAGCAGATGTAAAAGAATTTTTTTCCTTTACAGCAGTAAATGTAAGTATATTGAATGTGTTGTTCATTGAATTGAAATGCAACATATGCAACCGCAATGAATGTATGAAATGTTTACAAACAACAGTGTAAATTTGTAAGGTGGGACAGAGTAATTGTTCCAGAAAAGACAAAGTATTATGTCTTTGAATAATACACAGCAATGCAGAGTTTGCAAAGAAATTTAAGTGAAGTGCAGCAACACAACAACAAGTGTAGACGCAGCAGTGTGGGGTAGATGCAGCAAAGCAGATGGCAGAACAGTGCAGCAGATAATATGCAGCAGCATAAAAGAACAATGTAATGAGTATGCACAACAGTGCAATGAATGTTTTGTTTTGAAACTGCATCTAAAGCAGTGTTTGGCAGTA
>APFE030383961.1:0-10337 GCA_000404065.3 Pinus taeda
AAATGAACTAAAAAAAACACTTTAATTATAATCTGAATATTCAAACAACCATAATTATAATCTATATGTTTATTATAGTACTGTAGGTGTTAAGCTTTTCTAGCAGCTACCCGGAGAAGAATGATCAAAACAAATCAACATTAAAAACTAACAAATAAATTATACAAAATCTGAATGTTTAACCAGATATTACTAAAAAATTTACTTTAATTATAATCTGAATATTTAGAACAACAACAATTATAATCTGAATATTTAATATTTAATATAATATTGCAGGTGTTAAGCCTTTCTGTCAGCTGCCCAGATAAGAATGATCAAATACAAATCAACCTATGCTCACAACTCTTTCAGCATTCTCATATTCAACATCATAATACATGTAACCCAAAATCTATTTAATAAAGCACCCTAGCCTGCCTAATATTAAAGAACAGAACAGAACTGAAAGCATGAACTTAGAACTTTCAAGATGATTTCAATCCCATGTAATTTATTAAAGAACAGAACTGAAAGCATGAACTTAGACCTTTCAAGATGATTTACAGCATTGTCCCTTTCCTCAACAGCCAGAAGGAAGTCTGGCGCATGAAATTTAAATAACAACTGTGCCTCTAACAGTATAGCAAAAATTATATATTAGTAGAAGTATTTTATTGCCGAGGCTCATATTTTGTTTTATAAATAAATTTGTTTCTAAAAGTACTGCATAAATGATGTAGTACTAGTGGAAGTACTCTTTATTAATCAGGCTAATATTTTGTTTTATTGTATTAAAATGCTAATAAATTCAATTGAAAAATTGAAGTGATTCCCTTTAAAATCACAATCCATACCATTGATCATTCAGAGACAAATTACAATATACAATATGATATAAGCATTGTAAATATCGATATGTAACAAGTTTACATAGAGAAATGATTTACCAAACTCAAAAATGTAATTTGGATGCAGATGATTTAGAATTTCAGTCAGGTTACCGGCCCCTATGGGCTCTTGTCTATTTTTATACATAATCTTTTAACTTTCTTCATTTTCTTTACCAAGTCATCCTTCTCTGCATTCGCATTTTCACTGAGCCATTCACCTACCTCTTCAAGACCTGCTTTGATGTTTTGAACATCTTTCTTCTTCATCTCTCCGCTGAGTTTTTCGTTATTCAAGCTTTTTTTCATGTTGTAGATGTATTGATCCAGTGCATTCCTCAGTTCCACTGTTTCCTTCCACTCTTGATCTTCAATTTTGAGTTTCTCTGCCTCTGCAATCATTTTGGCAATCTCATCATCGCCCAACCTACTGCTGTCATTCGTCATGATCATCGCTTCCTTTATCCCACTAGTCTTATGCTCTGCAGACACCTTCACAATTCCGTTTGCATCGATCTCTAGGGTTTCAATAATTTCAACCTCGCCTCTAGGTGCACGCGGAAGTCCCTCCAAATCAAATTCGCCCAAAAGATTATTGTTTTCGACATTAGGCCTTTCCCCTTCATACACGCTAACTGTCACACTTTCCTGATTGTCCGCTACAGTCACATATTGCTCCTCCCTTCTAACCGGAATTTGTGTATTTCTAGGGACTAATACGTCCATGATATCCCCTTGAAGTGCAACTCCTAGACTAAGGGGAGTGACATCTCGAAGTATGAGGTTTGCTGTGTTGTCGCCATTCAACACCGCAGCCTGCACGGAAGCACCATAAGCTACAGCTTCATCAGGATGGATGGACTTACACAACTCCTTTTGGCCGTCGAAGAAAGCTTTAAGCAACTCCTGCACTTTGGGTATTCGCGTAGAACCTCCCACCAACACAATGTTGTCAATTTGGGATTTAGTCATTCCAGTGTCCTCCAAGCACTTGCCAACAATTTCAATGCATTTTTCAAACAGATCCATGTTCATCTGCTCAAACTTTGCTCGCCTTATTTTAGAATGAAGGTCTTGTCCTTCTTGGAGACAGGGTACTTCAACGATGGCCTCCACAGAGGAAGACAGCTCTCTCTTGGCTCTCTCGCATGCACTGCGAAGCCTCCTAAGCGCTCTTGCATTTGAAGATATGTCGATTTTGTATTTCCTTTGAAATTCCTGCACAAAATGGCTCACCATTCTGTTGTCAAAATCCTCGCCCCCCAGATGGGTATCTCCTCCGACTGCCTTGACTTCAATTTTGTGCTTTTTTATATTAAGCGCAGCAACATCGAATGTTCCTCCACCCAAATCGAAGATTAGGATGTTCTCCCCAGCTTGTGATGCATAAGCTTTCCAGTCAAAGCCATATGCAATCGCAGCAGCTGTTGGCTCGTTCAATATTTGTAACACTTCAAAACCTGCTATCTTCCCGGCATCCTTAGTGGCTTGCCTCTGGGAATTGTTGTAACAAGCGGGAACGGTAATGACAGCCTTATTCACTTGACAACCCAGGTATGATTCGGCAATTTCTTTCATCTTAAGCAATATCATTGACGAGATTTCCTCAGCTGTAAAAATTTTCTCTTTTTCCTTGAATGTTACCTGGATTAAAAGCTTGTCATTGGATCCGCAAACAACAGAAAAAGGCCAAAGGCACCTATCAGCATGGACAGAGGAATCTGAGAAACGCCTGCCAATCAACCTCTTGGCATCAAAGATTGTATTTGCAGGGTTGGAAGCGACTTGATTCTTTGCAGGCTGTCCGATGAGGCGTTCATTTTCTGTGAAGGCAACAATGGAGGGAGTAGTCCTGTTTCCCTGTTCGTTAGGAATGATATCCACTCTGTCATGGTCACCACGCCAAATGCCCACACAGCTGTAAGTGGTTCCGAGATCGATGCCGATAGCCTTACCAATAAGATCATGAGACAAAGCCATTGAGGAAAATATCAAAATTGAGAAGAGACCACAGGGAAGGCGTTGGGTATTACCAAAACAAAGAGAACAAGAGGGAGATATATAAAGGAAGCCGGAGGCTCCTGCCTATCCGATGAAATAAGAGCATACCTGATTCTTGGCTGTGCACCATGGTTGGGCATATCAAGGTCGGCGCTTCGCTTTGCAACAATGTTCAATTCTTCATAACTAAGCAAAAGCAAGGTATAGGATCATCGCTGGCCGATGGAGTATGGATCGACATGTCAAATCGCTCGTTTTGGGAGGCGCAGAGGATCAAACATGATCTCCTTCCGTATTCATGGCATGTCGGGCCATTCATTCCGCTGTGGAGTTATAATTCCATTAATACAGGTCAATTATTTGGCTAAATTGCATACATTGTCTCATGCATTAATGGCGCTATAGCTCCACAAATATTGATAGTTTTAAAGGGAATTATTATAAAAATAGGAGCCACTAATCATATCATTTTTCTAAAATCATAGTTTTCTATCAACATACCTTGAGTTTCCTCCATTAATTTGAATTTTCAAAAGCAATTGAACTAATTTCTCCACTATCCACTCCACTTTTAGAATTTGTCAAGGCATGGGTAAATGAACTCAATTAATTTAATTATGAAACCAATCTTGAGTGATTCTTCACCCATATAAAATCTAACATATGCGACTTCATGATTCTCTAGCCACACCTAATAGAATAGTCCTCAAACACCCAATATATCAACAGATTCTTACATTGGAAGTAAATTATAAAATAAAAAATGAAATCAATTACACACATACACACACAAAAAAAAATTGTCTCATTTTCTCTGCGATATTTATCTTTATTCAAACTTTGTTGTTTGACTATACAACATTTGATGTACTCATCATTCATTTGATTTGACAATGAGGACAAAGCAATAACTATGTTGTCTACAAAAAAGCCACAAAGAATAGAAGTTTTAAGAATCATTGTAAAGTAATAACTTCAAGGTGAACCCAGACATGGGGTAGGATAGAGGATTGGTGATAGTATCCACCTACCATCAATAGTAGGGTACATGAGAAGACCACAGACAGAGACTTCAAATGTAAGTAGGACTGCAAGGGGTTGAGATTGTGTAGACGAATGGCAATATGATGTGGGGTTAATGAAATCATGAATGATGATATCTATTAATGTGGTTTTGGGTACCAAACATTAAATCTTCTACAACAAGATGGAAAACATTGAGTCTCCTAAAATCTAATTTCGGTATAAATTAGTGAATGTTGTGAATTGAACCAAGAAATCAACTATATATTAGGATACTCTACCTTCAAGCTCCACATCATGTAATGCTTTCCACACCACACTAGTCTTCATATTCCCCATTAGTAAAGTGTCGGTTATCACTTGGTAATTATTAGGTAGAAATTAACAGACTCCTAGTTACACTTCAACATACCATTTATGCATATAGTGGATATTCTTTAATGAAAATCCCACTCACATTCTGAGTAAAGGGTAAGGACGTATGTTCTAGGGAATTGCCACCACTCATCCTACAATGAAATAGCAACTAAGGAAAGTTGACTACTCTAGCATTACAGGGAATCGCTAGCACTAAGGAAACAATTGTGCCACGGCCTCAAACACAATTTTGATTCCAGTTTGTATTATGATCAATGATTATTTTCTTGTGAATATTTGTCTCTCAAGCATTTGTACACGTTGATAACTTCATCTAAATTAATCCACCAACCATTTGTTTGGTTGAACTTAGATTTGGATGTATGCAATCGCTTTTTTGAATTTGGTTGCAACAAATAAGGCCACACACTTAGAAAGGACAACTATGGATCCAAAATACCAATACCATTTTTTAATGCACGAATTGTTGGGAAATCCATGTGACATGCAATGATCTAATTTAGAAAAATATTTAGTTTTTCAGAATGATATTTTGGTGCCGGATAGATAACTTACAACTATTTGAATTGCAGTAAACTAGTTGGAAAACAATCTATTGAAGATATATGGTACTTGTCAATCCATTATCATATAAAACCATGGGGATTATCTCGCTAATGTTATTTACAAAAGGATGATAATGCACTGAATTAATCAAGTAGCCATAATTTGAAAACATACATTGTCCATTCTCATCATTTTTCATGTGGGCTTGTTGTACTCAAAAATGGAATTTGATATTTGATATGAGAAGATTTTTTTATCAAATATAATTAAAAATTTGCTAAACTATCACAATGGTTAAATTAGAAAAATAAGTAAGAAGTGTGAAAACCTTAGATAAATTTGTTTTTAAATTTCAACCTTAGTTGTACTCATTTATTCAATCTCACAAAATCTAATCTATTAAACTCAGATTTAAATGTAAATAAGCCATATTTTTAAAATAGCTACTATTTTAAAATAATATTTATTTATTTTTACAATAAATCTTTCGAATAATTTACCTTTATACGTAGTGAATTAAATATTTGAACTTTCACATTTACAAGGATACAAATTTTTGTATGGCATTTCATGCCAGGATGCATTTTCATTTGCACATTCTTTGCCCAACGATCCCTCTATGTCGTAGCAAAAATGTGAGCATGGATAACTTTTGTGCCAACACATGGAAGATATTTTCACCGTGCTCGTATAAATGTTAATTCTTTTAATTAACAAATGTTACTTTTCCACATTATTGTTCTTCCTAATATGCTAGCAACCCTTCATGTTGTATTAAATTTGTTAACTTCTTTGCATGTGGAACTTCTATGCTACCATATCTTTCAAATTTCTAAAGCATTTATTTGTTTTTAATGAGTTGATGGATTGAGTATAGGAGGACAAAGTGGTGTGTAAAAGTGGAGTTAGTGGAGTAGGGAAGAATAAATTAATACAGTCCATTATTATAGAGTTAATAAAGTTTTATATAGTGAAATTTGGAATAGATAGGGAAATTAAAAAAAAAAAAATTGAACTTATTTTATAATAAAAAGCATAAATTAAGGATGACGGAGTGTTGCAAGGTATTTATAGTAGTTAGAATTCATAAAGTTGGATAAAGACAAGTGGTTTGATGTTTAAGGGAGAGGTTGATATACTTGGATGGACTTAGTTATCCAATGAGTTAAGGTATGTGAAGTCATATGGAGTTAGCTAATTTAGAGTTTGGTGGAGCAAGTTTTACAAATTTGGATGAAGTTAGAAAGCCTAGAGTTTCATACGGTACAATTTGTAGAGTCAAGAAAGTTAGTCTAGTAATCTAGAGTAAAAAAAAAGAATTGGCGTTGATAGAAACACAATAGAGTCAACAAACTAAACAATTTTTCATAAAGTAAAACATAGAATGTGGTCATAGTTGTGAGAAAGTTGTGAATGGACACCCACAATAGAATAATAAAAACCCTATGATTATGACAAGTGTCATGCCAAAAAAAGTGATGATGAATTCCCACATATACATAGATCAAGCTAATAAATGGGTTGACCATATCCACTTCTTTGAGGGTAAACACTATGTATTTACACCACAACTTGTTAAGTGTGATTTCTTGAGATCCTAAGGTTGTTTATATTCATGTTTTACATTATAAGCTATAACTTCTAAAGGGGAAATAATAAGTTGTTTGTAGTTTATTTAGTTAAGTTCATCTTTAACACATCTAGGAAATTCTAACAATTACTTGGTATCTTCTTTTGTTGCATTTTATTCACTTTCAATTTCTTGTTTTTCATCCTTAATCTCTACAATAGATTCATTCAACATGGATCAATATTCTTCTTCTAAAGCTTCTAAATTAGCTTCCCATTGTTCTTACTTCCATTTTTGTATCCTCATATTCTTATGAGGTAATATAAGACTTAATGGTCACATTAATAGTTTTTGTAGACACCACATATAGGGCTAATGAAAGTCCATCCCTAAATTGCATACATTTTGTAGATCCTTGACTTCTAAGTGAAAAAATGGATCCCAACATTAAGAGTATGGATGTTTCCTTATGCATAACCTAAAGTAGGATGTTAAGATCACTAATTATGGATGTGGTGCTTGGAAAAACGATGAGGGGGGCACATGCTTTGGACTTTTAGTGTGCAATATGTAAGGGAAGGGAGGTGTTGGTAAGAGAGGAATAAAGGACTATATCAATGCCATGTTGGACATTGTGTGGAGCAGTCACTCCTTGGTGTTCCACAAAAATGTCTTAAAAAGAGGCATGAACAAATTGTTAGAAAAGTGAGTTTGGATTGATAAATGTTGTCAAGAACCTTTCTAGAGTTCCTAATGAATACAAAAAATAAGGAATCAAATAATTACCAAACTAATAAAGGAAGAAGATTATGAATTACTAAAAAACACACTCCTTTTAAGTGATATACTTAACTCTTTAAAGGATTGATCTTTTTATCTTTGCAAAAGACCTGTTCATTAGTCACAGGGTCTTGTGACAGATAGAGGGAGGTCCCCTTCACCTCTATAGGTCTAAAGTATCAACTCAAATAGCCTTCTCTATCACACTCTCGAATTGTTGATAAATGTCATGAAAATAATTTTAACTACTGCACCATTCTAGTTTCTGCAGCAAACCTAATTGTATAGCCCAAGCTAAAGTTTCAAAACACAACTGTGTTAATCCTATCATAATCCTCCAAAATCTATCACTAAGGCTAAGTGATAAATTAGTAATATGAACAATCTCATGACATGGACTTTCATTTTCCCATTTCACATTTCGTTGTCATAATCTTCTTATCAACTGTAGTTCATAAGGGTATCTCAATGGCTCCTAAGGCTTACTTGTCGCGTTACTTTGTTCATGCCACAATAATAATAAGAGAACCAAACGTTATACATCATTGCCTTGTTGAACAAAAGACAAAATTAACAAAATTCCATGGCTTTATTTATATAATCACTAGCAAATTATAATGTATCTTGATGTTGGTACAATAGCTCTAGAATTATTTCATGACTTTACTAATATACTCACTTGCAAATTACAATTTCAAATTTAGAAAGGTTCTTGCAGTAGATAATAACTCTACTTTTTTTATATAATTAATTAATTTAGTAAAATGAACTAATTATTTAGGGCTTGTTCATTGACCTTCAAACTTGTCTATGATCTATAGTCGAAGTTCAATTCCTTCGTTAAAAATATCCATAGGGGTTTGAGTTTCTTTCGTGACATGATAATACTTATTAGTCATACATATATTCACAAAATAGGTTTTATAGAAAAGGTAAAAATAATTTGTAAACAAATTAAATAAATATAGTCATCATCAAACTATGATATGTTAGAATTATAAATTAGATGGAAAACTATTTATGAGACTTTCTAACAAAATTAACATGACTGTTAATGCGAGCTTGTTTCTAATCATTCCGGGTTGGGTAATTCAATACAAGTTGGTATAGAAAGTCATAAAATTGTATTATAATAAAATTGTAACACAAAATTAGCCAAACATCCAACAACATTAATAAATTGATTTAACCCCTTGGACTTAATACTATTATTATATAAACTTTTACACTGCCACAAATTCCTTTATTTTCTTATTGGATGATATTCTTATCTACTCTAAGAGATAAGAGGAGCATGAGAAAAGTTTGAGGATGGTGTTATAGGTGTTGAGAGAGCACCAATTGTATGCCAAGTTGAGAAAGAGCACTTTCTATTAGAGACAAATCCACTAGACCACATTATCTTAGAGGAGGGAATAACAATGGACCCATAAAATATTACGCAAATCAAAGAATGTCCATCACCAAAGAATATTTCAAAAGTAAGATCATTTATGGGTATAACTTGATACTACAAGAGATTCATTGTAGGTTTTCCAAGATTGCACATCCAATTTCCTCACTATAAAAGAAAGGATAAAGTTTGAATAGACTACAAAGTGTGAAGAGAATTTTCAGCAATTGAAAGATTTATTAACCAATGCATTGGTTTTAAATATTGTACTTCCACATGAGGATTTTGTTGTGTGCATGGATGCATACAAGGAAATACTTGGTGGAGTCCTTACTCAAAATGGGAATGATGTGTATTATGAATCAAGGAATCTCAAAGAATATGAAAGGAATTACGCAACCAATGACTTGAAGCTTGTAGCTATTATTCATGCACTAAAAATGTGGATACATTTTCTCATGGGTAGAAAATTCAAGTTAGGGACAAGGCACAATGGTTTGGAATATTATTTGAGTAGCCAACACTAAAAGTAATACACACTGTAAGGTTGAATTTGTAAGTGAATATTACTTTGACATCCAACACATCAAGGGAAAAGAAGCTAAACTGGCCAATGCAATTAACAAGCGAGTTCATGAGATGCATGTTCTCACAATAAGCATGTGTAGAATAGATTTAAACATTAGAAGACTAGTATTCTAAGTAGCTCTAAGTAGCTTAAAAAAGGAGTGCACTAATATAATGTAAAACAAAAAAATTCAAATATTATAGGATGGTTTCCTTTTGTATAGGAACAAAACCTATGTTTCTAATTTCTAGAATTGAGAAATTTAGTGCTAAAGAAGATGCATAATGTACTTTATACAAGAGATCCAGGGTAATAAAAAACTATTGCAGTTGTAAGAGGCTAATATTTTTGGCTTTGTATGAAGAAAGGTGTGGTCGATTACATAGTTAGATGCATCGAATGTTTGGAGGTAAAGGTTGAGAACAAACATCTATTAATATTGATACAATTGCCACAACCTTCCACCCCCTCTGGTTGTCTCAGGATGTAGAAGTGTTACCCATTTAACCCGATCTCCAAGGTATGTCATGAAGATGGGGTTACATAACCTCATTTCTCATATTATTCAAGTCATCAAATTAATAGCACCATTACATTCATCTCATTAGGAGCTTGTTGGCAATATAAACTTTATCTCAATTTGAATCCCAGATAAAAAGTTATGCTTATTAGAACTTTGGCCTATTAAAGATGGCCAAGTCATCACTAGGGAACTACATGGCACCCACATGGCCTTCGCTTGGTCCAAGTGGCACTTCCATGTCATCCTTGCAGGGTTTGTAAGCATTAGGCTATGGTAGGTCGGGTTTATTCTATGTGAGGAATGAGTTTGATAACAGGGAAATTGATGGCCAAGGGCCACTAATCGAAGTGGATCTCCCAAGTCCACATCATACCAAACTAGTGATCCCTCAGCTATGTTCTATTTGCAACCATGTTGTTGATTCGATGGTCAAAAACCTGAGAGCCCAATGAGCCCACCACGACACACTTCTCCTCGAGACAAGAGGACCTTCCTCCTCCATACTCACACCATTGATAGAGCTTGATGCTCAAGAGCGGAATACTATGTGGCCAACCCCTGAAACCTTTTAGTCTTGGTTCTATTGAATCATCATCTTCTTGATTCATTTTAGCACCTTGAAGGCCAAGAGTGTGAGTGCCTAATCAACCCAGCTTGACTGACTGATGAGCACTAGTATTGCAGTA
>APFE030383981.1:0-12660 GCA_000404065.3 Pinus taeda
GAACGACGCCAGATATTCACGTATTAAAAACGGTAAACCTCGGATTAACCATTGTCGAGGAGCCTGGGGTCACTTGTTGGTAAACCTTGGTTTATGTCAAGGAGCCTTCAAGGGGATTGAGCTTTCTACTCTGCCCTTGCGTGCATATCGGATCGTAGACTATTCCCCCAAGTATATTTGTTTCTGTTGGTAACCATAGTCACCATATTCTATAGGATTCTTCCTAAGGTGACGGTGGCGGGAAGATCCCACTATACTTGGAGCAGACGTCGGCTAGACTCACTTGGATTTTCTGGGGGGTTCTCTTCACTCGAGACGGTTAAGTGGAGAAACTTGTGCTACTCTATTCATTAAGCAGGTTGTCGGGGTAGCTGTTCCAACCGCTATTTCTGTATCGAACTCTGCGACGTTGGATTTCATCACCAACTAGTGTTTTCGGTACGGAAAGTTACTGTTTGTGTGTGATTGATCTCTTATATTCTTTAGGCGTGTGATTCAATTTGTTTGGTTATTTAGAGACTTTAGGTGCTTTTCATTGAGATTTTACTTTGTTTGCGTGTGAAGTAGTTAAAAGTCTTTAACTGAGGCTAAATTACCAAGAAAGTCCCGTAGACTTCAGGGCCAATCTCCTGAATTTGTAAACGTGGCCGAGTTACTGAGGAAGTCCCGTAGGCTTCGGGGCCAACCTCCTGAGGAAATACCAAGCCAACTTGAAGGTTTGAAAGTCCTCATAACTCCTAGAGACAGTAGAGTTGGGTCACCTGAAGAAGGAGAATCTTCTTTGATAGTACATTCTGATTCTCAACTGTTAGTAGTTTCAGAAGTTGCTGGTAGTGTTTCATCTACTAGTGATATAGGTGAAGAACCAGGAAAATCTGAACCCGAATATGAAATTGTTACTACCCCCATATCAAAGTTTGTTTCTCCAACTTCTAGTGGTCCTAGTTCACCTAGGGTAGAAACTGTAATTACCTAACATCTTCCTTCTGGACTTATAGCTATTGAAGAACTTGCTATTTCAGACAATGAAGAAAGTTTTCCTTTTCCAGAAGATCGACCTATCTTAGACCTTAGGGAGCGTGAATCAATCTTTTACAGTCCTCCTAGGAGCAGTGCTTGGTATCGTTCATTGACTAATCTTTTGGAAAAACTAGGACTAAGTTTTTCACCACCTCATATTTTTTATCACCCAGCACCTAGAGATTACTATCCTTTGTTGAATATGTCTACTCAGTCAAGCATGTTTTCTCAATCTCTGGAAGCCTATTTGTATGGCGGTCGTTCTGTCCCCATTGGGTATCAGTCCATCTCTGGTACTTTTTCGGGAGCATCTCCTCAACCTATTGAACAAAAGTTATTAACTGGAAGTAGTGGTACTAAACCGTTGAGTGTAGAAGATATTCTCATGATGTCAGGTTCCATTCCTAATCCTCAACCTCAAGGTGGCTAGTCTCTGCCTGGGGGGAAACCTCAAGGTACCCAGTATGTGCCTGGGGGCAACCCCAAGGTACCCATTATATACCTGGGGGGCAACCTCAAGGTACTTAGTTTGCGCCTGGGGGGCAACCTCAAGGACAGTACATACCTATGGGACAGTACGTTCCTCAAGCTCAACCCCAGACTCAAAATGTACCTAAGGGTCAACCTCAGTATCAATATGTACCTCAGGGTCAACCTCAGTATCAATATGCACCTCAAAATCAATATCAATACGTACCTCAAGGTCAGCCCCAATATCAGTACGTGCCTCAGGGTTATCAACCCCAAGGTCAGTACCCAGCTCAAGGTTACCAACCACCTTCGAGTTCTTCATATTATCAACCCTACCCTCAACCCGGTTACGATCCTCCATATCCTCAACCTGTTATGGGTCCATACCCCGGAACGAATTTAGTGTGGGATCCATCTCAATCCCAACAGGTCTTGCAACCGAATGCGCAGTTGTCATCTCAAACTAGACAACACTTGGTTTCTGGTTCACCCCAACAACCTGTCCAGTCTACTGTTCAAACTTCTGCACCTTCTGTAGTTTCTCAGTCTGGGCCTAGTACACCTCGTACTCCGCCTCAAACGTCTGCTGCAACATCTGCTGCATCTACCCCACCTTCTTCTAGAGTATCGACAACTCTGGTTTCTACTGTCCCTATATCTACTCATCAAACATCTTTACCTCAGTCTAGACCCATGGTCCACACTTCGGTTCAGATGCCTATAGGACAAACAGGTTTAATTACGGTTGTCACCACTCAACCTCAGTTTACTCAACAACCGTACCAAGGACAGTACCAATACGTTCCTACTGCATAGCAACCAGTCTATCAGTATCAACCGTACCCTGGGTATACATATCAACAACCTCAACAACCCCAGTATGGTCCGGTTAATCTTGGTTTTCCAGGAGGACAGAATATCCCAAATGCAATTCCAATTCCTAGTTATCCTGGATATCCTCCACCTGGGGCTGGTCTGCAGAACCAGAGCTTTAGAGACCCTAATTGTCAGTTACCATTTATCACAACTTTGGACTTTCCTGACTTGACGCGCCTTACGAACGATCCAATTAACTATCTTCAGTATTGGCCACCAATGCCACATAAGTTGCCTAGTGATATTCCTAAGTTCAAAGGTAAGCCAGGAGAGGACCCGTCGAACCATGTGATGACTTATCACCTCTGGTGTGTGTCTAATTCCATTTCAGATGATTCAATTCATTTACGACTTTTCCAGCGCACTCTAATTGGTCTTGCGGCCAAGTGGTACATCGAGTTACCGCGAGCCACTTTTTAAAACTTTAGTCAGTTAGCTACTTCGTTTTTAACTCATTTTCAGTTGCCAGTCAGATATGACAATGGCACGGAATTATTAACTTCGTTAAAGCAGTCAACGTCCACTTACATTTTAGATCATATTCATGAATGGAGACGTCGATGGTGTTAAGTGAAAGTTTTTATCCCGGATCAGATCTTAGCTGAATGGTTTATAAAATCTTTACTCCCCAAGATCACTGAGGATATGGCTAAGGTCGGAGTTGTTACTGAGGAGCAAGTAATTGCTCAAGCACAGTACCTTGACTTAGTTTATACTCATTCGGGTATGTTACACGAGAAAATCCCTGATCTACCCAAACAAAATCAAATCGTTGTAGCTCCTTCAGGGTCTCATGCCGCTGATGGTATGATTGGTACGGTTAATACCAAAAGTAAGAAGAAGTCTTCCAAGAATTATTCTCCTATCATAACCTTGCCAGATTCCCTGACAGGATATTCTTCCGTGGAACTTTCCGCCGATATTCATGTTGTAGAGTCATCTACAGCTAAATAAAAAACCGGTGATAAGAAGAAAGGGAAGAAGAAGAATAAAACAGATAAAAAATTGAAAGAGAAACCAGAAAAAGTGGAATCAACTGATGAAAAATGCAAACCTCATTATCCGTGTCTCATTTGTGATGAATAACATTTTACGAGAGACTGCCCTCATCATGCAGGGGTTGTGAAAATTGTCAAAGGTTCCCAAACTCCTACTGTTTTGAAGGATCCTTTTCCAAATCAAGACAGTAAAATGATAGGTTCTTCCTCCAGTGCCAATGAAGAACCCATATTGATGATGTCCCATGTTAGGATTGCGACTCAATTGCAAGATTATGGTAGTAAAAGTCCTATTGATGGTAAAGAAGCATAATCTTCTCATTCTAATCCATCAACCTCAGCGCCCGGTTCCGATCCACTACAGATCAAGAAACCTAATCCAGACTTAGTAATCAAACTGCCCGCCAAGGGTATACTTCGAAAGTCTACTTTCGATCCACAAGCGAGAGCAGCTCAGAACTATAACATTGTTGAGGATTTAGCTGTTTCACCCTCAACAATGTCGGCTTTGGAAGTGCTGCAATCATGTCCAACACAACGTAAATTACTTTTGTCGGCTGTCGGAGCTGTTGACGTTGAGGACCCGAGCATTATATCTTCGATCTAGAAAATAGTGCACCGCATTTACCTCATCAAATGGCTGTCCAGATTCCAGTGATAGTAAAAAACAGACCTGTTCTTAGGATTGTAATTGATGAGGGAGCTTCCACGTGTATTATGTTGATACAATGTTGGAGATCGCTTGGTTCTCCTTCACTAAATCAATCCCCGACAATTCTAAAGGCCTTTGATGGCCGTGGGTTTCATCCATTTGGCATTCTACAGGATTTACCTATAGGGGTGGAAGGTAAAAACGTTAATCTAGATGTGGAGGTGGTTGATGCCCCTCTAGATTACAACCTTCTCTTGGGTCGTAGTTGGTCTTACGTATGACAGCTGCCTTTTCATCAGTCTTTCGGCTTATAAAGTTCCCTCATAATGGAAAGATCGTAACCTTAGACTAGCTGTCTTACTTTTCATCCGACCCAGCCTTTGTTGAGAGCATTCAGCATGTTGGTAAAACGATGATCCCATATAAGGATGTTGGAGTAGGATTAGTTAAAGATTCCGGTTTATTGGGCACTTTTCCTTTTCCTCCTATCATCGGATCGTCTTCTACTGCAACCATTCATATGATTTCATCAGATACCATTGTTAATGATGATCCTTGGATCATACCTTCTAAATCTGAGATAGACTCATTTGGTACCTTTATGCCTTTGAGTCCGTATGAACTTGCTTATCAGACCGTGCAGTCGTTCGCCGACACAACATCAACCCAAATCGAATTAATGAATCTGGTCCATGAGGAATCACTTTCGACGTCAAACTTGTATTCAATAACGTTTTTTGAACTTGTTCAAACTGATGAGCAAATTCGTGAAATCCTATGCGTCGATGAGTTACCATGGGAAGATCTTCATCACAGATCTTCGTTTTTACCGGAGGGAGATCATTTTGAAAATGATTTTTCATCAATTTTTATGACTAAATATGTCTAGGACGCTCAAAATCCAATGGAACATCTTGATTCCGAGTTAAACTTGGGAAATATTTCTCGAACTATTCCCCTTGACATTTCAATTAAGCCTGGAATTGTTGAAAACGTTCATATAGGTGCCTCTTGTACGGAAGCTGAAATTCAAACATATAAGGCCCTATTTCAAGAATTCCGCGATGTGTTTGCTTGGTCATATGAGGAAACGCCAAGAATTGACCCCGCAATTTTAGTTCATGAAATCAAAACTTACTCGGATGCTAAACTCGTCCGACAACGTTTGCGTCAGGTTCACCCAAGAAAAGCTGCTGCGATTAAAGCAAAAGTTGAAAAATTACTCAAAGCAGGTTTCATTTATCCGATCCCATTAACGGATTGGGTATCGAATATTGTTCCTGTTAACAAAAAGCAAAGGACAATAAGAATATGTATCGACTATAGGGACATTAATCGAGCCTGTCCAAAGGACAATTATCCCACTCCCTATATCGATCAAATCATTGATGATTGTGCCGGCAGTGAAATTTTCTCCTTCATGGATGGTTTTTCCGAATACAATCAAATCAATATTCTACCTGCTGATCAACCAAAAATGGCATTCATTTGTCCATGGGGGACTTTTGCTTATTGCAAATTACCTTTTGGGCTCAAGAACGCCAGGGAAAATTTTCAACGGGCCATGTCTTATGCTTTTCATGATATCAAACACATTGTGCAACCCTATCTCGATGACTTGCCTGCTCATTCATTACATCGAGTTGATCATCTCGTCCATTTAAGAGCAATCTTTATGAGGTGTGGGCATTATCGGATTAGGTTGAACCCCCACAAGTGTGTTTTCTGTATTGAAATGGATCGATTACTGGGGTTTGTTGTTTCGAAAGCCGGCATTTGCGTCGATCCCTCGAAGGTTGAAGCCATTATCAAATTTCCTCCTCCTTCAAGTCTTCGCCAACTCCAAAGTTTGCAAGGGAAAGCAAACTTTTTACGTCGATTCATCCCTAACTACGCCGAGATCACAAAGGGTTTTACCCGGTTGTTGAAGCAGAATACTTCATTCTTTTGGGACAAGATAGCTGAGAAATCTTTTGATGCGCTAAAACATCCGTTGACCCATGCACCATTGTTGCATCCTCCCAACTACAACCAGGATTACTTCTTGTATCTCGCCGCCTCCTATTCCACCATCGGAACGGTGTTAGTTCAGGAAGATGAATTCAGTACTGAACATGTGATATATTACCTTAGTTGAACGTTAAATCCAACTGAGCTAAAATACTCACATGTGGAGAAATTGGCATTGGCAGTTGTTCAAGCTGTCCAACTTTTTCGTCATTACATTTTACTACCTAAGACTACAGTTATTTCTGATTGCAACTCTATGATCTACATTTTGAGCAAGCAATTGCTGGGGGGCAAGTACTCCAAATGGATTTTCATCCTGCAAGAGTTTGACTTGGAGTTTGAAAAGTCTAAGTCAAAGAAATCTTTAGTTTTTGCAAAATTAATGTGTGACTTCCCGTGTGATGACACGGAAACTGTGGTGGAGGAGCCCATTGCGGACGAATCATTGTTTCTAATCAACACTTTAGATCCGCGGTACGGGGATATCATTATTTATCTCCGAACCCAATCCTTTCAGCTAGACATTTCACGATCAGAATGTCGAAAAATATGGTTCCAATCCCAACAATTCAAAATTATTGGAGATACTCTTTATCATCGTGGAGAAGACTCTGTTCTTTGACATTGTTTGACTCATGAGGAAGCTGAAAGGGTCCTAAATGACTGTCACTCTGGAGCGTGTGGCGGTCATATGTCTGGGTATGCCACAACCCAAAAGATACTGTACGCTGGCTACTTCTGGCCGTGTATGTTTAAAGATTGTATTATTGCGGTCCGAAAATGCCACAATTGCCAAATTTTTGATCGAAAGATGCGTGCTCCACCTGCTCCTCTTCACCCTATAATTGTCGTTGGTCCTTTTTCCAAATGGGGTATCGACTTTATTACATGTAACCCTCACTCGGCTGGGGGGCATGCGTATATTATCCTTGTGGTAGATTATTTTACCAAGTGGGCCGAGGTGATGCCTACATTTGACGCAGACGACAAAACAGCTGCGATTTTCGTATTCAATCATATAATTTCTAGGTTTGGTATTCCACAAGTGATTATCACTGATCATGGGCGTCATTTTCGAAATGTTATGATGACTGAACTTACAGACCAGCTTGGTTTGCGTCACGATAGTTCAACTCCTTATTATCCACAAGCTAATGGCCTGGTTGAAGCCATCAACAAAGTTCTAGTCATCATAATCTGACGAATCATTGGCATTCATCGGTTGAATTGGCACAACATGCTATTTTCAGCGCTTTGGGCGTATCGAACCTTAGTAAAAACATCGACAGGTTTCACTCCTTTCCAACTAGTTTATGGTTTGGAAGTTGTGTTACCTATTGAGTGCGAAATCCCGTCATCGTGAATGGCCATCGAGTTACTTCCAGTCACTTCCGAAGAGGAAAGACATTTGTTATACTTGGCTCATCTAGATGAGAATCGACGTGATGCTGCATTAGCGATCGAATCTCATGCAAAACGTATTAGAGCTCAATATGATCGAAATGTGACCCCTCGAAATTTTTCAGAAGGAGATCTAGTCTTATGGTACGATCAGGAAAATGATAAATTAGGCACTGGAAAATTCGTGCCTATGTGGCATGGTCCCTATATTGTCAAGCAAAAGCTAGCAAAAGGGGGCCTATGAATTCGTAGACTTTGACGGAGTCTCTTTAGGTAAACCCAGAAATGGTCTTTACCTGAAGAGGTATTATGCTTAAAATGTGTGGAGATTTTTTAGTTAGGTTAGTTTTCCTTCTAGCTGGTGTGTTTTAGATTAAAAAGTGTGGTTAGCTTAGAGAGAGCTTTTTCGTCGTTATTCCCGCTTATCCAGGTTTTACTCTTGATGTCGCAGATGTCGACGCCTATCCAAACATACATTGGTTTCGCTGGTGGTGCTTGTCGTAGTACACGGAATATTTCTTCCGCAGCTTGGGTTATCTATTCGCCCTTTGACGAGTTGGTATCTATGCATGGGGTAAGCCTCGGTCAAACAACAAACAACATTGCAGAGTATAGTGCAGTGATTGAGTTATTATCTGAATCTATTTCATTTGGGATTCAGAGTTTGAAAGTGAGGTTAGATTCTGAACTCGTTGTATTATAGCTTAATAGAGTATACGCCATTAGAAATCCCGTTTTATTGAGATTATTTTTTAGAGTGTGTCTCTTGGAACGTGAATTTGACTATATTGAATATCAGCATACTCCAAGATCTTTAAATACATTAGCAGATGTAATTTCTTCTCAAATGTTAAATAGAAATGTGCAATAATCATACAAGTAAATTTAAAAGCATTCCATAACATGTTTAACAAGATAAGCCAGTAATAATGATATCATATAATATAGGAGTGTGTCAAAATATACATCGTCCTCGATCATAGGTTGAAAAACACCTTATGATAAGCAAAAATGATAAGTACAAAAAGCAAAATGTCATATGTGACTACAATAGGAAATCATCCCATCACTGGTGATGATCTCGATACGAAACCACTGCACAGGCCACCTTACAAAAGAATCTCCTAAAAGGTCCTGGGACCCCAATCACATAGTGCTGAAGTCAACGAGGGATGTCATCTATGCTGGTCTCTCGAATGTCCCCTGTTAGGCACTCTAGATGGCTCTCCAACTCGGCCAAAGTCTCTGTTGATTCATCCTGTGGGGCTGGAGCCGATGCAACTGGTTATTTCCTCTCATAAGGCTGGAGAGCGACTAGTCACCGTGGGCCCACATCTGCATTTGAAACTTTTACTATCAGTTTTGGGACGAGATAAAAACAAACAAAAAATTAAATTAGGAAAATGTTGAAAATGATTTTACCCGAGTCATCCCATTGCTCTCCTAGTGGAAGAGCCATGTATGGGTCCCCACGAAAATCAACCCCATCATAAGGAAAGTCCTGGATAGAAAAAACCTGGTTCTGATCCGGATTTAAATAGGAGCGCATGGATCTTGGGGGAAAGACCCCAAGATCTGAAAATTTGAAATTACCATAAGAAAAATAGGAGAATTTCCAATAAATAAAACAACAAAGAAACTTTTTATTAAAAACCAAGTGGAAATAAACAAGCTAGGGAAATGGTAGCTTATCTCTGAGAAGAGATGTGGCGGCTACATGCTTCTGAACTCTAAAGGCTACATTGTGGTGGAAAATCTGTCCTTTTACAAAATGTGACTTGTTACTTATAATATTTTTCAGTTACAATACCACGGGTCAATTCCATGGGTGAATGAATACCATGGGTGGATTTTACAATACCATGGGCGGATGCCATTTACAATACCATGGGTAAATTTTATGGGTCGATGAATAACATGGGTGGATGAGTACCATGGGTTGATGCCATTTTCCATTAGGATCATTCCTCCCTCCTTAAGAAGCAATGGTCCCCATTGCATAAAGTTCCCTCCTGCGAAGCCTTTGTTGAATATGAAGAGCCACTAAAGATAAGGGTTTTATGTGGTTAACCCAAAACCCTGATAAACGAAGATCTGAGGATAGAGATACCCTGTAATGCTTGTGACCAACAGTGATTCTGACAGTGTGCGGCCTAGAAAATGGACTTCGATAAAGTGTGGGTTTGTGGATGACCCATAACCATGATGACAGAAGATCCGAGGATAGAGATACCCTGTAATTCTTGTGACCAACTGTGATATTGACAATGTGCAGTGCAACAAATGGACTTCGAAGAAGTGTGGGTTTGTGGATGACCCATAACCGTGATGTTGGTTGCTGATGAAGTAGCAGGTGCCTATATAGCCTGGGGTGGGAGGGCACATCTCCAAATAACCCAAGCCGAATGTTGCTATGTTGAAACTAATGAATGTGAAGCAGGTGCCTACTAAGTAGGGTGGGAGGGCACGTCTCCAATGGGAACCCACTCCGAATGCTGCTCCAGAATTAAAATGCACATAACTCAAACAATATAACTCAAAATATTTATTATAACCTATTTTTAGAAGCAGAAGGACCATTTTGCATCTTCCCATGTGATGGAAATCCTTATCTGGGCACTCTGAGATCTCAGATTCGTACTGCAACAGTTCCGCCGTCACAAAATTTCTCATAAAATAGCTGATTTTAAATCAGTGATATCTCCCACATCCGAACTCCGATTCGACCCATTTTTTTTTTGAAATTGGGTGATGTTTCGAGAGGAATCTAGATCTGATAATTTTTTTTGTAAATTTTGTACCAAATGTTTCAGATATGATCTTCAAAGTCGCCGCCCAAAAAAAATTCCTGCAAAAAAATGAAAAAAGAAAAATTCTTCCTGCTTGACCCAAGAAAGTGCTCTATGGAGGTTGTAGCACATGCCTGAAGTTTGTTGAATATTGTTGCAAAATTTGAAATTGAAATATGCATCAAACTCTCATTCCCTTGGAATCATAACCTGCTCTGATACCACTGATCCCGATTTAAACAGGAACGCATGGATCTTGGGGGAAAGACCCCAAGATCTAAAAATTTGAAATTACCATAAGAAAGATAGGAGAATGTCCAATAAACAAAACAACAAAGAAACTTTTTATTAAAACCCAAGTGGAAATAAACAATCTAGGGCAATGGTAGCTTATCTCTGAGAAGAGATGTGGCGGCTACATGCCTCTGAACTCTAAAGGCTACATTGTGGTGGACAATCTGTCCTTTTACAAAATGTGACTTGTTACTTATAGTATTTTTTAGTTACAATACCATGGGTGGATTTTAAAATACCACGGGCGGATGCCATTTACAATACCATGGGTAAATTCCATGGGTCGATGAATAACATGGGTGGATGAGTACCATGGGTTGATGCCAGTTTCCATTCGGATCAGGTTCTCCAACCACTGGAAATACTCAGGTTTGAATCGAACGACCTCGGTCCCCTCATCAGGATGATGGGCCATAACTACAACCCATCGCATCAGTTTGGGCTCTTGAGGAAGCCCATCTCCAACGGTAAGGTGCTGCGGGATCAACATCAGAACCCTATCCAGACCAAAACTCACAACTATAGCACCATATCCAAAAGTCTTTAGTTGTCTGTTTTTGGCCCTGGTTAGTTGGCCCTTCACATTGGCCAACACAGCATCGCACCAGTTGAAAATGGTGCCTCGAAAGCAATCAACTACCATCCGCATCTGGGATCCGGTGGCTATGTGTAGCACTGTGCTATCGCAGAGTCTGGTAACTGTAAACCCAATAACCATGAGTTTAGGATGTGATATGGTTTTGATATATATCCCTTTGTCTTGGTTTTGGACGTTGCAGTACTCTAACCGGAGGCTCTCGACAGACTGACCACCTGCCCTGGCCCCGAATAGCGTCAAATGTTCACCTCTCCTATGCAAACCAGTCAAAAAGTATATATCTGCTGGCTCGATTTTGAGCTGGTGCCCACCAATAAAGAAGCACTGGTCCTGTATACTCCATCTATCAACCAGCCACTGCAAAAAATCCACCTAGGCCCTCATGCTAGGTATGGCCCAGAATTTGTATAAGCCACATGCCTTCAATGCATCAATCGAAGGTTGATGATTCATCGCGGCGAGGTCTAAACCTCATGCTCCCGTTCTTTCCAATCAAGCATGATGTTTATCTTACATCCAAGTAAAAAAGCAAATTAGAATGCATAAAATTGATTTCTTTGGGTAATTTTTGAGCTAGTTAGGTTTTTACAAACCTTTGCGCGGGGTACACCCCCCCTTGTTAGGGACAGTGCGTACCCCCGACTTTTGCCCCATTGCAAAAAAGTCGGGGTACGCGGGTCCCCTATGGTAAACCCGCGGGCCCCCGCACGCGGGTTTTGAAACATAAAAACCTCCTAAAAATAAAAATCAACCCCTAAAAAACAATTTTGAACGGATAGAAATGAAGGGTAGGATGATGTGGATTACCTGGAGGAGACGGCGTTCGATTCCGATGGACGGATTTTCCGCAATCTTCACGGGAAGTTTCTGGTCAAAAGCCCTTTTTTCTCACCCAAATCTCAAATGGTAAAAATGAATGGTAAAAAGTCCTTTTTATAAGTTTTGTGAGTAAATAAATTTCAAATTTGTTTATGTTTCACTTTGAAAAGGTGTTTTTTGCGACATTTTTACCCATTTTTAAACAGGTATGAATAATGTCTGAGTTTTTGTTCAAGATAATGGGTTTTTCAGGCGTAATCGGTCATTTTCAACGAAAAACATTAGTCACCTTTAAGCTCTTTTTTGACTGCTAAAACATGAAAATATTGCGAGTTTTTCTTTTTAAGCTCGCTAAAATGGAACTAAAAAGACGGTCCTCTTACAGCCCTTTTATGACCGTAAAAACACGAAAAGATTGTCGGGTTTTTGTCGTTTCAAATTCGATATTGGTCGCTGATCGCATAAAACGACGTGTCGCTGATCGCTTTTTTACTTTTTCGGATCAAAGGCACTAATTACGAAAAGTACTCCTTGGTCGTAAAAGATCAAGCGGTTATCTCAAGTATTATTTTATACTTTTTCGGGCTTGGGAGACACAAATTTATAAAAAAGATCAACCCTGGAGTCTTCTTAAGTTTTTTCAGACTCTCTAAAAATGAAAAACGCCGAGTTTCTCCTATACTGGACTCATTAAATTTCGACAGTAAAGGACCTGTTCAATTACAAATAGGA